>QLOJ01002514.1:0-12130 GCA_003313625.1 Tricholoma saponaceum | reverse complement strand
CTATGGCCGACACGGAAGCTTGAATCTTCCTTTGTTGGTATCAGCCTATCCTGGCTTGCGGTTCATTGGAATCCCGCATTTTGGTTCTACTTCTCCTTAGTCAGAATGCGGAGCATATATAACTGTACTAAGGTAATCTCTTCCCATCTTCAAGTTCCTGTTCCCCTTTTCTCATGGCCTCCATTGCCTCCTTTGTTGCAGAGAATATTACACGACTCGTGGTCTTCGGATGGGACATCTCGCTTACCGTTGTCAACGTCTTGACTCCAAGCCGACGTGTAGGCCGCGTAATCTCAGAGGGTAGGGCAGGTGCAGGTGGGAAGTGGCCGGAATTCATTGCGCCTGGGGAGGGAGATAGTCGGAGTGCATGCCCAGCACTCAATGCTATGGCAAATCATGGTACAGGTTAATTGAGTCTTTGTAGTTCGTTGTTGAATTGATGTGTCTGGTTATCAGGCATTCTCCCTCGAGATGGACGAAACATTTCTTTCAAGAAACTTAATATCGCCTGCAGAACCACATTCAATTTTGCGCCAACCTTCGGCTTCGCAGTACCCAATTTCAGTGCGAAGATGTTGAAGAAGAGCTACTGGAGCGGTACTTTTGATTTGGCCGATCTTAATATCCATAACGGAATTGAGCATGACGCATCGCTCACTAGTATGTTATTTTATTTCACTCCGCTGCTGATGTTCTCACTCGGGATTGGTTTTGTGATAGGACAAGACACGGCCATTCAGCCTGATCAAAGCAAACCACATTCAGACCTCGTTCTTGAACTGCTTTCATCGGCAACAGGCAAAGACACGGATGGAACCCCCAAGTTGACCCTCGAAGATTTATCTAGGTTTACAGCAAAACGTCGCGCCGACTCACAGGCGTCTAATCCAGGATACACCACAAGCCTATTTCACCGGGTATTCGGAAGCACAAAGTGTGTTCATCTATCGATTGGCTCCTGATGCTCCGTCTAACTTACGTCTCAGCACTTCCTTTCTTGTGACGTTGTTTGGTGGCCGCGTTGATCAATTACAAGAACTGTTGGTGAATGAGCGGATTCCTGATGGGTGGGAACCTGTGGTGAGGGAACAGATGGGCTTTACTATCTCTTCCTTCACTCCATCGGCCTTGAAAGTGGAATTAGGAGTGAAAGATACGAAGGAAGAATGAGTAAGCACTCGTAGAAGCCATCCAAGTTTTGTGCGTTATCTTCTTGACCTCCTCGTAATTTACCCATTGTTTGTCCACGAGGAAGCACGGCACGTTCAAATAGATCCTTACACCCTCGATATGATTCCGATTCGCCTGCAGGCATGCTTCTGAAGCTGAAGGTTGGCACTATAGTGATATTGTGCCGAGACCTCAATTGCAAATATTTTGATATCGATGCCGATAGCCGATTTCATAAACATACGATTTGAAATCGATCTATCTCTGTAGGACAAATGGCACCTCTAACTCTTGTCGTTCTACGTTCCGTATGTTTATGAAATCGGCGGTTCCATTTCTCCTTATACAGAATGGGGTACGGTGATTCTTCCTATCTTACAATCCTCTTCTTCTCATGGGCTCCATAGTCTCATTCGTCGCAGAGAGCATTACACGACTCGTGGTGCTCGGATGGGACATCTCACTTACCATTCTCAACGCCTCGATCCCAAGCCGACGTGCGGGCTACGTGATCTCGGAGGGCAGCCCAGGCGCCGGTGGGAAGTGGCCAGAATTTATCGCGCCTGGGGAGGGAGATAGTCGGAGTGCATGCCCAGCACTCAATGCTATGGCAAATCATGGTACGGGTTTGATTGAATCTTCGTAGAGCTTTGGTAAATTGATTCGTCTGGTTATCAGGCATTCTACCTCGAGATGGACGAAACATTTCTTTCAAGGAACTTAATGTCGCCTGCAGAACCACATTCAATTTTGCGCCAACATTCTGCTTCGCTGTACCCGATTTCAGCGCGAAGATGTTGAAGAAGAGCTATTGGAGCGGGGCCTGTGATTTAGCTGACCTTAATGTTCATAACGGAATCGAGCATGACGCATCGCTCACTAGTATGTTGTTATTTTCGTCCGCTGCTGATGTTCTCACTAGCCTGAGGGATTGGTTTTGTGATAGGACAAGACACGGCCATCCAGCCTGATCAAAGTAAACCACATTCAGACCTCGTTCTTGAACTGCTTTCATCAGCAACAGGCAAAGACGCGGATGGAACTCCCAAGTTGACCTTTGAAGATTTATCTAAATTTACAGCGAAACGTCGCGCCGACTCACAGGCGTCTAATCCAAGATACACCTCAAGCTTATTTCACCAAGCACTTGGAGTCGCAAAGTACGTTCATCTATCGATTGGCGCCTGATGCTCTTCTTAACTTACGTCTTAGCACTTCCTTCCTCGTGACCTCACTTGGAGGCCGTGTTGATCAATTACGAGAGCTACTTGTGAATGAGCGGATTCCTGACGGATGGGAACCTGTTGTAAGGGAACAGATGGGCCTTACTATCTGTTCCCTTACTCCTTCAGCATTGAAAGTGGAATTAGGAGTGAATGATACGAAGGAAGAATAAGTACTTCATCTCCACCTGTAGAAGTTACATCTTGCAGCAACTTGAATATTTTACCCATATTGTTTGTCCCCAACGAAGAAGCACAGCACGCTCAAACAGATCCACACATCCTCCTTACTACTAGCTACTTAACCGAATTAGTATGGCCATGATTTCTGACGAAATGCTGACAAACTTATTGAGAGTTGCTCGCCGTTCGTTACGAAGTCGCATTTCAAGCCGCAACCTATCTCAGCCGAGATCTAGATATTGGTCAACGCTAACTACCGACGAGGGCTCGCTCACAGTCCACTCGCTAAAGACCTCATTTCCTTATATTTGGCTGCGCGATTCTTGCCGGTCATCAGCGTGTATTCATCCTTCCACGTCTCAGAAGCTCCATAGAACATCCGACATCCCCCTTGATATCCGGCCTATCTGCAATGGCATTCAGCTCGCGGACGATGGAATCCACATCGCGTGGACGGACGGACATAAATCATTTTTTCATGCGTCATTCCTGGAACGCTATTCATCACCTGATAAACTGTCTGCATTTCATAGAGACATAGTGCCGATAACTTGGAATAATTCTAGCATATCTACAGTGCATAACCTCTTTGTCCCGTACGAATCTCTTAAGTCAACCTCAGGCTTGGTCTCCGCGATGACACAGATTTTAAAATACGGTATATCGTTCGTTTCTGGAGTTCCTACCGTCGAAACCTCCCACGAAAAGTGCGAGCTCCGCGCACTTGCCGAATTATTCGGCGAGCTTCGCCCTACGTTTTATGGCTTGCTGTGGGATGTTATGAATATTCCCAACAGTCGCAATATTGCTTATACGAATCTTGACCTTGGCCTTCATATGGATCTCTTGTACGTCTTTCTCAAAGTTTGATTTTTTTTTCTAATACTGTATTTCTCAAATTTGTTCAAAAGGTATTTCCAACACCCACCCCGGTACCAAATCCTGCATTGTCTGCGTAACTGTGTTCAGGGAGGAACTTCGATCTTTGTCGATGGATTTTACGCTGCCTCCACTCTGCGAGAAACTCACCCTTCAGATTTTGAAGTGCTCGCGACGACACCGGTGACTTTCCATTATATCAACGATGGGCACCACCTTCATCACGCACACCCCACGATCCAGCTTTCTAATTCAACCGCCTTTTCTGGAGGACTAGGTCATATAAACTACTCGCCTCCTTTCCAAGCCCCGTTACCATTGTCAACACCGACCGCGTTTTATCCGGCACTGCAGCGTTTTACCAAAGTATTGAATGGTCCTGAAAATACCTTTCAGTATACCCTCCAGGAGGGAGATGCAGTAATCTTCGATAACCGCCGCGTTCTCCACGCACGCACAGCTTTCTCTAGTATTGAAGGGCAGATTGCAGAAGGAGAGGCTAATAGGTGGCTGAAAGGGTGTTATTTAGAAGCTGACGCCTTATTGGATCGTAGACGTGTACTGAGTGCTAAACTTGAGCAGAAGTAAATAATACCTAGGGTGGCATGCAGAACGAGATGAGGTACCATACTGATGAAATTTGTATAAGGATCATGTGAGAGATTTTGCCAGGGTCAAATAAATGCATTAACCCAGAATGATACACGATTACAGCTTTGATTTCTCGGATTTCTTAATGTATGCCATACCGCTACCAAGTGCAACCTGGACACACACACACATGAGCCAGGAGTATGGTACTGAGCAACAAGGAGTGCATACCTTGCCAGTCGTTGTATTCTTAGTGACAAATGTTACTTCGGTCGTTTCTGCAGGTCCAGGACCAACCTCCCACACTTGCGTCTCCAGGGCATCACCCGGTTTCACAGGAGCAGTAAACCTCACGCTAAAGAACTTCAATGCCGACGGATCACCATTAGCCAAAGCTTTGATGAGAGCTCGTGCAGCGAAGCCGAACCCCGAAAGACCATGAAGAATGACGCCGCCGAACCCTGCTGCTTGCCCGATTTTCGGATCTAGCAAAGACAATTAGGAGTAGATGTAACAAGTGAAGATGGACTGACCAATGTGGAGCGGGTTGTAATCACCACTTAGGCGGAAGACGATAGCCTGTTCAGATGTTGTTTGGTCCTTGATAACCCAGTCTGGACTTCGGTCCTTAGGAATTGGCTTCGCCTGTGGGGGCCCGGCAATGACTTTCGCGAACTTCTGCCCAGTAGCTTTGGCACCGAGATTGAACGATGAAGTCTGTGATTACCCAAATAAGGTTGTCATCAAAGAGCTGGTAATGGACCGACTCACGTATAGTTTTGCATAGGGTGTGCCATGCGGATTGACAAGCGTGTTCTCAGTGGTGAGAATGATACCACTCTCTATGTCTTGTATGAAGGACAACTAACATCAGAGTTGAGCGAGTACATACTGTTTTCGACCACGCCAGTGTAGCGCATTCTCATTTTCCACCCGGGTCCACTGACGGACGGCAAATCTTTCAAAATTTCAATAGATTGTGTTGCGTGAACCTACACAGGACGTATGTTCATTCACACTCAAATGGGACATGGATCACATACGATTCGGTTGGGGTCCAGATGGGGCAATCCAGGGACAGGCCTCCCCTTCACTCGCTCGGAGAACAAGTTGACGTCCTGGTCATCACCTTTGAGCTGCAGAACAACAGGATAAGTCGGGATGGGAGCAAAGTCCTTGTCTACATGCGTAGTATTAGACGGTGTACAGTACAATTAACATATAGTTGCCTTACGAAGCTCTAATGAATAGATATACATTGGGGTTGGTAAGGAAACTTGCTGGCACGGAGTATATTAAAATGCACCGTAAATGAAGGGGAACTCGTCGTTTTTCGCGCCAACGCCGACGGCATATGTCAAGAGATCCCTCTTGTTCCAAGAAACCTGAGAATCATAGCTGAGAATGACGTCATTCATTTTTAGAAAGAAGACTTACAGGTCGATCTGGGAGCGTAAAACCTACAACTTTTGAGAGGTCTGCGGACATTGGGACAATACAGTGGGATACGCAAGTTGATACAAGCTTGAAATCAGGTCGCAAGAATCACAGGTCCGAGGTTGAGATGCACCGGTTATTCGGCAACTATCTCCGCACTTCCTTCACCATCATGAAGAACGGAGTGCTCATCCACGTTATTGTACTTGATATACAGGACATTATAAATAGGTAAACACCCAAAACGCGCCTGTCCCTCTTTTATCATAATCGCCTTGGACCGAACTGATGGCACTGGTTGACCGTTATAGCAATCGATCTCTTTCCCATGCAAAGCGCTGGATCTTACATAAAAACATGAGGCCGTCTGGTCCCTGGTTTGGAGGTGATGGCCGACATGACATGTACTGACATAAGTGACAGGGAAACTTGTGGCGTACTCCTTGGCTAAAAACCCCCATAATCAGCATGAGGTTGTGAACGTCTATACCAAACACTGGGACGTACAACTGTAAACATCACTGCTAGGGCGATGGCTGTTGAAATTGCACAAGCCAGGATGCTTCTGATAGCTAGCATCGCTCTGCTTTTGTCTGGGTTCATGCAGATTGGTACCGCTTGGTTACAACATCGCTCCGTGAAGTCACCTTTACCTGTTGTTAGTCAACTTCGTGCCGACATCGCAAAACAGTATAGTTTGTCCATTCTCTCCGTTATAAAAGTCCGCATGTCAATTGTTTCCTCTTAGCATGGATCGATGATGACTTTCCGAACGCGCTTCCCCTCGAACTCGAATCTGTTGCCCTTACGATAGAAAACTCGCGACATTATGCCCTAGATTCTCCCGATTCCGACGCTGAATATCAATCCATCTACCCGGGCGAGCTTGGCTTCCTTCGTCTAGGCCCTAACAGGCGCTTCTTCGGTATATCGATGTACCACCAACTACATTGCCTGGACAGTCTTCGGAAAGCTATCGTTCACGGAAGTACAGTGGCGCATGGCCATTCCGGAATTGCGTCTGAGAGACGAGAGCAGGTGCCACATGTGGACCATTGCTTGAATTACCTGAGGCAGACGATCCTCTGTAACGCGGATTTGACATTGGAACCGGAGGTCGTATTGGGAAGTCAGGACGTGAAGGAAGGTTTGGGAGTGACACATGTTTGTCGGGATTGGGGGACGTTAGACACTTTCATAGAGCAAAACTACAAGGACTGGAAAGCGTGGAAGAATAGCTCGTCAAAGAGTAGTGCTTGACGGCGGGGTCACAGGTGTTGGTACTTGGAATTTATGCTCTTCCTAAGGCGATCCCTGTTGTCCACGATTAATCAGTCAAGTATTTTTGGATGTGCGAAGCAAGGTAAACGAACCAAGCACAGGCAGTTGACTGGCATCTTCCTTATACTCCACTCGGCATCCCTCTCCGATACATGACAACTCAACCACAACAGGAGTGTCGTGAGCACAGCTGAAGGATGCAGTGGTGTCGGATTCCCCGAACTTTGCCTCAAGATACCCAAAAATGCGGTCAGCTTGGGGGCGAGAATTCCACGACGTGCTGTTGATCGTCGACAGCGACGGAAGAAACCGAACTTGTATTTGAGTCCGTTCTCCCTCAAGCGTCAGCATTTTGTTCCCGAGCTGGCTGCGTTTGGGAAAGAAACTGAAAACTTTGCAACTAGTCCACTCGACAGGTGGTTGAAATTTCATGAGAACGATATCCTAGAATAGAGGGAGTGCTTGATTAAGCAAGGGGTATGAAGGGAACAAAGTCTGGAGACGACCTTTGCTGAAAGGAGAACCCAGGGATCCTCTGGGTACATGGTATTAGGGTAATCAGAATTAATCCGAACGATTTGTTGGGGTTCCCCAGGGTACAACGAGATGTGGGTCGTGCTGTGGTAAGAAGCCGTGGATGTAGGACTACCGCCCCTGTGCATCCCCGCCTTTATCCTTGGGACACGATCCAATCCGTTGTACAGACTTGGATGGCGTAAAGCAGCAACGTCAAGCCGCGAGGTAGCAGGGCGGGTGTATGACAATAGTTGTGCACCACTCCAGAAGAAACTAATCAACGAA
This sequence comes from Tricholoma saponaceum, assembly GCA_003313625.1. Lineage (NCBI taxonomy): Eukaryota > Fungi > Basidiomycota > Agaricomycetes > Agaricales > Tricholomataceae > Tricholoma > Tricholoma saponaceum. Next base: position 4,565 of record QLOJ01002514.1, on the reverse strand, counting down.
ATGAAGAGCGCAGAGGTCACTAAGGCTGAGAAAAACTGTGGTGTAAGGTCTGAAGAGTTCGGGTGACAATTCGCGGAATTGCGCGACTGCAAAGGTGTGGATTGTTCGTCAAGGTCTTCAGCTCCGATTAACGGTATGCTCTCAGCATACTCATCGTGGGCTGTAGGTGACTTCGATGTCGACATGAGAAAACAGCTCCAACAGTTGATTGAACTTTGAAGGACCAGTCTGAGTGGTTTGCTTGCGTCTGTTGTGGTGACTCCTTCCAACCACTAATGATCACACTACCGTTCACTTTAAAGTGGCATATTCTTATCCTTGTCTACTACGCACAAGTGACAAATTCCATCGACCTGGACTAATTCCATCCAAATAGAAAACTAGCTACATCCGATTGGAAATGCATCATAATTTCCTCTGCACCATACGGGATCTTGACCTGAAGGTCGACCGATGTGGAGTGCATCCGTGCGTCCGCCATGCCCTCGCAGGGGAACAACACGGTTCCGTGGTCCGTCGAAGGCTGGCGGAATTGTACGTGAGGCCCCACCAATTGTGGCAATGCAGAATGGGTCAATGTAGCAAGCACAGGGGGAATGTAAGAGTGGTCCATAAACAGTATGAAGTCCGTTCCATACGAGAGGCGTTCATCCCTCCTGCTGATGATGTCCTTTCGGTATTTATTCATTTCATATATGGAAAGAAAAAAGAAAAAAGCCTCGTCCCGCGGAGAGATCGGTGATGATATGCCATCTAGAAATGAACTCAGCCAACTCGAGTCCTGAGTCATGGATTTACCTACTTTTTCTGTCATTGCGGAGTCGTTCGCATTCGGTTCGGTGGTTCCCTCTCTTCCAGTCATGCTGTTGGCATGCTTTTGAGCAATAACAAGCTAATTGACAGGCTGAACAATGTCGGAAGCCTTTGCTACCCTCTAGTTTGTCACACTTCATGGCCCCATCAACGGAAGGAAAGTTTCAGAGGGAACACATCGGGGACGAACCTCAGGTGAGGAACAAGTCTGAGTATACTTTCCAATCTGGTCAAACTCAGCCTTGGCTTCCAGCCGAGCCTTGACAAAAGTTTTGAAGCGTGCCCAATGCAAAGTTCTGAAATCTCCTTGAGGTATTTCAGACTCAAGTGAAGCAATTACTGGATCTTGCAGCGCTCGATCGACAGCCCTCAACACGGAGCGATAGACGAGATATTTCTCGACAGTCAATAACACGAGCCTAGAGGTATCTTCGACTTTTGTACATGACCACTGTGCACATCGGAGGACAGCAGGTATGAGGCCGGAACGAACAGCTTGAATTATCCAGGTAAAGCCATCGGTAATCTGTGAAGCTTGGTAAATATAATCGACACAGGCAACCACATTGTCACGAATCCCCGGCACCTGTTCAGTTAGTCTCGTGTATGGTGTGAGCGTTGCAAGGGTGTTGGACGGAGAAATAGTGACATCATCGTGAATCCCCCTTGTTCGTCCCAGTAACCGTGTGGCGAATGCGGAATCTTGAATGGGCCGGGAGGGGAAGGAGGTGGAGACGGGCAGAGAGCTGAAGCGTCCAAATGCTTGAGTGATGACGGTTATCGCATTTTGTGCCAGTAGGGCGTGGAACAATCCTGGCATCAGTGAAGTAATTCTTGTGGTGGTAGTGACAACCATAACGAAGGCCGGGATCCACTCTTCCGTTTTACCACTAGTAACGTTAACAAGACCTATAGCTTTCAAAAAAAGCGATGCAACCTTTCCCAGGTCGCCGTGTAGGACGTCTACAAGAAGCTGGACTCGGCTGACATCGCGTGTAACCAGATCCTCGATAGCCATAAACGTTGTTGCACAATCATTTGGGAAGAGCTCATCATCACGGAGTTTATCCGACCCCTTATCCCAAATATCAACCAACATTAGGAAAACGCTTGGAGTCGCTCTGACTGCATTGCACACCGAAGTCGATGGATCAATAAAGAAATATGAGATGATGCGAAGGATGGTCCATGAAGAACCCTGTGTGGAGATGGTGTCACGATTCCAAGCTCGCTTTAGTCTTCTACCAAGGGTTCCATTCTGGTCCTGTGTATATACACATCTCATCCATTTCCAAATCGCTGGCCAAGAACGTGTAATCCATTGCAGGAAATAGCTGTCTATGGCAAGATTGGCAGGGTGGCTTCGCATGATAGTCAAAATACCATCAAGGGCGATCGCGGCAAGTTCAAGATCAGTGCAATCATTCTCGTGCTTGAACTGGCGCGGCGGTATGGATTTGAGATGGTGCAAGAACACTTTGGTAACCTAGGGATATTGCGCTACAGACGTGTCATTCTTGCATAAAACTGCAAGATTCCATAGTTTTGGGGTTGATCTGTTCATGGCGTTTGTTATGATGAGCTAAGTAAACAGAGGTTCAACGCTTGGCAACTATCATAGCAAAGCTACTTACCTCAACTGCTGGAGGAAGACCCTTTGGCTCCGCTGAACTGTCTTCCGGTGGCTGAACTTCAGTTGGCAAGAGATCGATGAAATCGCGAGCATCGGAAGACATTCCCATGTGTCGAGGGCTTGTGCCAGGAGGGTTGAAGATATGGACACGTCTAAGTCCCTGGTCGAGGGGTATGCCGACTCATCTTTCAAAGCTTCCGTTGATAGACCATTGAGTAAATTATTATAGTAAGGATAGTGCCAGCGATGTATTTGTTTGGTGGATGCGGCCCGTGTTACCGTACAACGAGAAAAGTTAGAACCATAGGGGTCGCATCGCCGACATGCTCCCTTCAGTGTAGGCAGTGTTTAATGCAACGTATTATCTAAATATGTCGATTGCAACAGTCGGATGAACCCAAAGAAAAATGCTTTGCGCGCCAAGTCGTATCCTGAGCAATACTCGCGCTGACGTTGGTGTGGTGTCCTGTCCCCCGTATGGAGGAAGGCCCCTGGGAACGAGCAGGCTCAAGGTAGAGTGGTCGACAACGATCAACCTCTCTGCAACAAAGTCAACGTATACTGTAGGTTGTTCGTCCTCCCGTGAGCGAAGTAATTCCTTCCCTTTCCTGCGGATCGACTCTGATTGGATGTCTAGGTGGCCATTTGCGAGAAATGTAAAGAATGCGTAATCATGTTGCGAAATTGGGGCTAGACGCTCTGCAGGAGACATAATAAGGATAGGAATGTAGGACAGATTGAGCGAGCTAAACTCTTACCAGATTGATTCTTGTCAACTGCCTGGCAATTCATGCGGTGATTACCCTGCTTCCAGTCATGCTCCTGGCAAGATCTTGAACAGTAAGGAGCCAGACATGTGCTACAGAGGCAAAAGAAATGGGACCTCTCTACCCGGTGACACTGTTTCAAAAGTGGGTCAGTATACCAGAGAAGCACAAGGAGCACATACTTGCAATGCAGTACAATGCCGTGAATACTTAACCGTCCTATCAAACTCCCATTTGAAGGTTAAGAAGGTAGCAAAATAATCCTTGAAACGAACCCATTCCCGTGATATATCTTCCGACATCCGCGATTCAAGAAGGGGAATGACCGGATTCTCCAATGCACGACCCAGCACTCTGAGAACAGAACGATATACCAGGTACGTGCGAAGGATCCTGAGTATTTCAAAGATCTGCTGGACATTTAGCGGATCCGTTGTGAAGGGCCACGCTGAGGATCTGAGCATCGAAGGGATAAACCCGGAGCGGATTGCTTGAACAATCCAAACAGAACCATCGGAAGTGTCTGCAGCTCGGATGAAGTAAAGCAAAGAGGAGTATACGGAAACAAGTAATTCGGTGGGGTTTGGGGGAATACGCATCGAAGTGTGGAGGGCGAAAGCGCGGCAGACACTGACCATGCTCTTCTGTTGCAGTAAGGCATGGGCGAGTCCTGCTACGTTGTTCTCGATCTCAGAGTGGAGACAGATGAGCACGCTATATGCTCCCATGGGATGGACATCGTCTTTGACGGTCAGTTCCATGTTTTGCAGTAGTATTGATGCTAACTGCGTCAAGTCACTACCAAAGAAGTCAAGGAGTTCTTGAACATAGCGGACAGAATCATAACGGATGAATTTCGAAAGAATATGAGTTACTACACCATAATTCTTGATGTGTTCTTCGCCGACATGCTGATTTCCGGCAAACTCGGTGAATATCTTGACCACCATTTGAAACACGCCTTTGGTGGATACAATGGCTTGGGACGTAGCGGGGGACAACCAATAAAGCAAGTCAGAAATAATGCGTGCAATGCTGATCCCAATGATATTTGTTGTGAACGATGGTCCACAGGTCTGAATATCGGCTGGGTTTGGGTAGAAGTACAGATATTGCATCCATCTCCAGACCCTGGGCCACGAATGTAAAAATGATTGGGTCACAGCACAGTTGTCTGTTGGACGATTCAACCCGATAACGTTCATAATGCCTCTTAACGATGCAGCAGCGAGATAAACGGTATGATTATCGCCTGCATCAGCATGACGTGCTGGTGGTTTCACGCTCAAAAAGTGTAGGAATATCCGGAGGGGCTCGGGATGACGCGCCAAAAAATGATTGACATGAAGATA
>QLOJ01002508.1:0-40329 GCA_003313625.1 Tricholoma saponaceum | reverse complement strand
ATTACATTAGATATTCCTATTGATTTTTCTCTGTACCATGTTTGATCACACGGGACTGATTCAATGACGTTAAGAATCGAGGTTAAGGACCTTGTGTTGTTATGCGACGATTGAGAAATCCTCATAATTGAAGATATGTGAATAGGGTTTTCTAGACTATGATCACGTTTCCACTTGACAGTATAATCATTTGAGACGAAGTCCATAATTTTTTTTTTTGCATTCAAGTTTGATGGATGGGTACTATGGGATCAGGGTAAGGTGAACTGATTCGGAATTGTCGGAACCGCCATGGACGAGTTATTGGTCATACATGGTCATTGTTTGAGTATTTTAGAACGGCAGTAGTGCCAGCACCACGTCTCAATACGTGTCGTCTCCCTCAAGTTAGGGTCAGAAAAATTGCTGTGTTTGGCACCTTTATAAGTAAAGCGGGATTCTAAATTTTGGAGTCACACGTAACACTACCAACCTCCGACTTGTCCCCTCACACAACTTCAATCTTCCTTCTACTTCCTTGTTATCCACACTTTCAACAATGGGTCTCTCCGTCTCTCGTTTGCTTTCCGGCCTCTTTGGCAAAAAGGAAATGCGTGCGTATCATTCATCGATCAACGGGAGCCGCTGAATCACAGCTTCCTCTTTTTCCAACAGGGATACTAATGGTCTGCTGCTATGTTTTTTTTACTGTCAAAAAGGTGCCTGATGTTATGGTAACAGGTCGGTCTGGATGCTGCTGGTAAGACTACCATTTTGTACAAGTTGAAACTTGGCGAGATCGTCACGACTATCCCAACAATCGGTATGTAACACAGCAGCCTCCTTTAATTGATCTAGATGCTAACATCGCTCGAAGGTTTCAATGTTGAGACCGTCGAATACAAGAACATTTCATTCACTGTGTGGGACGTCGGAGGTCAAGACAAGATTCGCCCCCTCTGGAGGCATTGTAAGCATCGGTCCTAGTAGAGTCTATATGATATTTATGCCCCCTCCTTCAGACTTCCAAAACACTCAGGGCATCATTTTCGTGGTGGACTCCAATGATCGAGAACGTGTTTCTGAGGCTCGGGAAGAACTCCAACGTATGCTCAACGAGGACGAACTTCGTGATGCTCTTCTTCTCGTTTTCGCCAACAAGCAGGACTTGCCGAATGCGATGAATGCCGCAGAGATCACAGATAAACTTGGGTTGCATGGCCTGCGGCAGAGAACTTGGTATATTCAGGTTAGCAAGCTATTTTTACTCTTGTTTTTCATGACGTATTCACATGACATGCTAGGCCGCATGTGCAACATCTGGAGATGGCTTGTATGAAGGTCTGGAGTGGTTGAGCGCAAACATCAAGCGTCGGGTGTAATGGTCTTTCATCTCTACGTACTTTATTAGCGTCACGATTCTTTCATGATGCCGGAACCGTCGTTTTTCTCCGCTCTTCTATCAATCCATATCTTCAGCATCTTTTGCCCTAACGTGATTCGTGTATACAGAAATGACTGGGGGATTTCCCAGAATGCTTTTTAGACGAGTTGACCATATCATTCCTTCATGGTTACGTTATTCTATGGTACAACTTTCAACGCCCTTCACCAGGAAAGAGCCTGCCAACAGCATCAGCTTGCTTCCTACGCTTTTCAGCTAATTCTCGGACTGCGGGTTCTCGTTTCAGTGCACCACACTTTGACAACTTCTCAAGAAGTGCTTGTAGACGCTTGTGTTTGACAATGCTGTATGAAGAGTGTCGCATAGCAGGGACAAGATATTCGTGTACTGTGTCAGTCAGGGGGATCGAGGTTGTCTGAAACGGGTCAGGAGTAGTTGTTACTTGTACCGGTGTGACTTACAAGGCGGAGCTCTGCAAACACTGACGTTAGGTGTGGCCTTCCAATGCGTTTGAGCTCTTCTTCCAGGAAATCGATGTCTATGAGAATATTTGATATGGCGTTTTCGTTCATCATCACGATATCCCTGCCCGTCAAGAAGTTCTACGAGGATTTGTTACCTTGAAGGGTCTTAAGCTTCGGTCGAAAACACGTACCATCAAGCACTCAGCAATGTACTCTAGGGCGCCTTTGTAGGCCCCATCTTTGTAAGCCTCTTTGATTATAAGTGAATCCACAACTGTAGTTAGCCAGTTGACCAACTCATAAAGGTACATGCTAGGAGCATCTTCTCGGGTTTGTGGAGTCCATTGATATTCAGAAAGCTCGAAGAACTGGTCGAGCTTTGAAGTGATGAGGCCTGTGATCCGCTCAAGGGAGCGAGACAGTGTTGCTTCAAACGAGGCAGTTGCAGTAAGCCTAATGGTGCCACCTCGCTGTGCAGATCTGGGAATGGAACGGATAAGAACGGACCACCACACAATCGGATTTTGATGTACCGAAGGTTAGTGAGCGAACGCTCTAATTCAGTACATGCGACCTGAAAGTGCTCCAAGTTGGTGACAATCTGAGCAATCTGCGAGAGTGTTGATGTTCCTGCAAGTCGCCGGCCAATTGCTTCGCTAATGTGGCCCGTAAGGAGGTTATCTAACGACTGGAGAAACATGTGCTTTGGTGAAGGTACCATATACAAATCTAAAAAAAAAGCTTACTTTGCTCAAGAGTTCATCAATGTTCCGGTGGTGCTGAGATACTCCTTCAATAAAGGTATAAAACTTCTGAATAAATCCTCGAATCTTGGGAAGATATCAAGCAAAGTTGAAAAAAAAAAAACTTCGGGCTTACATCTTGGCAACTCAAATAGAACGTCTGTGACCAAGGAAGTGAATGAGGTAACGCCATTCTATCAAGGATGAGACTGGGCAGCGCAAGCAAGCAAATACCCATACTGTTGAAGTTCAGCCCGTTCTGTTTCGCTGACCCAAACCCCGTCAAGCACACTGTTGACTTCGTTTGGGGCTTGCATATACATTGGCAGATGATCATCTTGATGTACGATCTAAGATGGTCTATTATGTTATTGGATGATACTCGAGTACAAGGGAGATCCTACATTCTCGAAACGTCGGCCAAATTGGGCCTCCAAGAGTTTCACATATTTCTCGAATAACAAAAGAATGAAGGAATGCAAAGAGTGCGTCGAGTAAGAGAATGCCTGAAACCTCGATCATTAAAGTCAACTTGGATACCAGAGGAATCAACAAACCTCCAGAGTCATAATTGATCCAAGTAAACACTCTTTTACTTTGAGAAATACCTCAGGGTCTGTCTCTGTCCGGAGTGAACTTGTGATGGCAGCGGCGAGGCCCATAACCAGGGCATCCCATAGTTCCTCCACATTGCGTTCTGACCTAAAATTGGTCGTTGTTTCAAGTACGTGCTTCTCGACAATGAAGAATCCGGATATTTCTTGTGTGAGTGAGGGAAGAGACAACAACGGGAGGGGAGTGGGAAGAATAAGATCTGATTGTGCCTTTATGCCCAACTCAGTAGATTGATTAACTGAATGGGAAGGTACTCACCTTTCTATCGGCTTGATAGGACTTTTGCAGTTCATCTAGGGACTCGAGGGTCGTATAAATATGTATGCACTCAAACAAGGGTTTGAAGTCCACATGTAGAGTGTCGTTTTCGAATACATTGACTGCTCGGGCCAGAGCGTCGGTAAGGCAGCTCAAGTAATTGAACGGGATAACCTACATTCTGTCTTTTCATAAGTCATCATTTCGACGGCGCTTCCAACACGACTCATTCGTAGAAGAGGGTCTTTCTCTCGCCGTGTCCTCCACCGTCGTGTTCTGGTTTCCATGGCTTCCGTGGCCAGTTTCCCTACTTCAGTGCTCACATTTCGTATTTCAAGAAGCCATTGTTTCATGGATGCCGTGACGGCGTCTTTGATTTGTCCCCGCAAGGAAGGTAAAGACGATAGAAGATGCTGGAAAAACGGCGTCTGTGATAGTGATGTGTGCGGCATGCTCTGAATGTCTTCTAGCGACTGCGAAGAGTGATGTATTGCATTGAGAAATTGTACCTGACATATGGCATAAACAACAGACCCTCAGCGCGCTCCAGTATTTCCCTTGCTTTACCATTTCGCCAACACGATTCACAACGTCAAGGACGCGGAGGCACGCGTGCAATGTATCGATAGCCTCGTCAAGATTAGCTGATGTCTTCTTGGTCTGCAGTAGATTTCGTTTCTTCTCGACCAGACCCCTCCCAAGCTGTGACACGCTGTTGTCAAGGGAAGAAATGTTCTCCTTCATCTTGTCGGTGTACGACTTGACCGTGAACAGAGTTGACACAGACGAGATGAAGTCTTGATAATTGTCCCCACATATCTTTTCGATCTCAGCATCCTTGGCTTCAATGAGGCCCTGTACACTGCGAAGGAAAGCTTCTTGTTGGCGGTTGCTGTGTATCTGCTTTATGATAGGTCCGAGCTGCTCAAGGTTTTCCGATGAGGACGAAGGGTCGAGGAGATGGATCTGCTGAAGCTGTTGGTCGATACTTTCTTGGGTAAATTGAGGACGCCTGCGCGGAGGCATAACTAGGCCGAGAGGAACAAGTGAGGAGTCCGGTTACTTTACGCTCCTTGTGAACGTTGGGACCCTGTGGCCAGGCCCAGATCAACCGAAATCTATTTACCTACTACCCCAGATTCAAACACGTCGGTTGCTTTCGGACCGGGCCATCTACAACTTCATCTACTTACTAGTTACTAGCAACTTGAAATTCTAATATCATCATGGATTTATCCCTCAGCCAGGACTGTGGCTACATCACTTCGGGTGGTTATGTCTGCAACTACCTTCCATGTCGATGCAACAGTGTAAACCATGAAGTTACAAAGATAACTCTGACTTTCGGACTCAGGAACGGCCCAATATCCATGGATCTTGGTAGATTCCCGGGCCTGTGCCAGTGTTATACATCCATGAGGCGCCCACATCCTCATTTGTTTTTCATAATATCCTCAGTTGCAGCCCAACACAGGCTTTCCACGTCCGGACTACCGACCAGCCAAGACTTACCGCACAATTGCTGTGGTGTATGGGGTCCCATCCTTTGAATCCATTCTACCCGGGATAGCAGACGGCTTGGAGAAATCAGCCGCTGTGTTTAATCAGAGCACTGTAAGGGCATTGTCTCTGTCCTAGATAAGGTATAGATATAGTTCAAAAGTTGGTTGTCCAATTGTTCATGAATCGGCAGGACACTCGTGCCCCTCATCCCCTCGCGTACCACGCGTCCCAGTTCTGACGTCTTCGTAAGAACTTGACTCCCACCGCCACTTTCGATGGACTGATTAAGTTTGTAATAGCCTTGACACGTCCTCAGCGCAAAATGACGTACGGTTAAAGCGACGTTTTGGCCCGAAAGAGACTCTGACTCTGATACACCTGTTCTGGATATGTAGGTGTCATTTTAATCCGGTTTTCGTTGTGGCTGGTCCGACCGGCTGGACACAAAACAACTTATGGCTGCGAACACCTATCAAACTCGTCAATGACCTGTCAAAGTACGTATCGGTATGGCATCTCTCCGTTCATACCTTATACCAGCTTGTACCTCTGTAGAATTGCTGTGTGATGGACAAAGTGTGTGGAAGTCACATTATATATACACGCCTACAGTCCCTTATATAGAGGTAGGATTCAATGTGACTCTGATCTTCAATAGAATCCGCACATTTATATAGTCAACGGACCATTACTCTGTCAGTATAATTGACACTTGTAAACAAGGCTTTGATTGTAGAGTGCATAGATAATTCACCAGTCAACGGGGGAATACTGCATGAGACAGGGGGGTAGCAATATGAAAGGCATAAGAGGAAAACGAAAAGATGGGGTATTTGAGATATCCCTTCATGTCCCTCTCGGATCAAGTCAGGGACAAATAAGTTCAGGTGGATCTCCCTCTCTAATACTCGCCTTCCTCTTCGGCGTCCGCAGAGTCTGTACCGACCTCTTCGTAGTCCTTCTCGAGCGCTGCAAGATCTTCACGGGCTTCAGAGAATTCACCCTGGTGCAACAGATTAGTCTGGAAAAATGGCAAACAAGTACTACACTGCATACCTCCTCCATGCCCTCGCCAACATACCAATGGACAAAGGCGCGTTTTGAATACATAAGATCAAATTTATAATCTGCATAAGCAAATTATCAGCAACAGATAACATGAATACCAAATCACGTACCGAGACGGGCCCAAGCAGCAGAGATGGCGGTAGTGCTGTACACTATGTGAGTTTCACAATGCCGAACATCATAAGTGACTCACTTGGAAAGCATGCAAAGACTACGAGATGTCTTTGCCAGGTCACCACCAGGAACACATGACGAAGGCTCGTTACAGACACCGAGCTGTAAAAACACCCAAATTAGATGCTGATCCGGGGGTTATAATGCATTCTAGACACCTTGAATCCAGTAGGGCACCAGTCCACGAACTGAATTGTTCGCTTGGTTTTGATCGTGGCGACAGCAGCCTGAACGTCCTTCGGAACCACGTCACCACGGTACAACAGACAGCAGGCCACTACACCAGAGTGAGAGATGTCAACAACGTCTAGGACGCGACGTACTGTATTTGCCCTCCTTCGGGTCACATTTCACCTGTGCATATGGGTATACATCGGGTCTAAAGAACAATGCGCAAGCCACATACCATCTGGTTTCCATTCTCAAAGCAAGCGAAGGTCATTTCGGCCACTGAGTTCTGTTCGTGGGTAGCCTTGTCCGCTGATAGAAGGGGTGCATAAGTTGCCAAAGGGAAATGGATACGGGGGAAGCTTCAATGTAGGGTAAGATGCAAAATTGATGGCCACAACGGTGGGACTCACGGGACCAAGTTGGTTTGGAACTCGTTCAGATCAACATTCAGGGAGCCATCGAACCGAAGTGATGCAGTGATAGTGGAGACGACCTGAGCGATCAGTCGGTTCAAATTGGTGAAGCTGGGCGACGCTACGCCCAAGTTCTTCTTGCAGATGTCATAAATTGCCTGGTTATCAACCTAGCATACTGGTCGTCAGCGTCAGTACATACTGAGACTGACGAAAGCGCGCACCATGAACGAGCAGTCGGAGTGCTCAAGGGTCGTGTGGGTCGTAAGGACGGAGTTGTAGGGTTCGACAACGGAGCTTGATAATTGTGGTGCGGGGTACACGCAAAATTCGAGCTTGGATTTCTTACCATAATCAGTGGAAAGACGTTCTAGCAAGAGTGCACCGAAGCCGGACCCAGTCCCTCCGCCGAATGAATGGAAAACGAAGAAGCCTTGCAGACCTGAGCAGTTATCAGCAAGTCGACGAAGTTTGTCCATCACTGGGTCGATGAGCTCCTTCCCGACAGTATAATGACCGCGAGCATCTGGAAAAATAACCCTCAGTACGCAGAGGCGAGAAGAAAACTGATCTGCGCACAATTGTTAGCAGCATCTTCCTTCCCCGTGATCATTGTTTCCGGATGGAAGAGTGACCGATACAGGCCAGTCTTAACATCGTCGATCACGCCCGGCTCAAGATCAATATATAAGGAGCGGGGAACATGTTTTCCTGAGCCCGTCTCCGAGAAGAATGTAGAAAAGCCGGTATCAGTTGCCGATGGCGAGCCCTCCATGATACGGCCATCAGGCTGGGAAAGAATATACTTTTAGTGAAATACGAGGCAAAGCGTAAAACATACACTCAGTCCATGCTCAAGCGTGTACAATTCCCCTGCGACAAGTCAGCACGCGAAATTGACGCGAAAGTGATACGACGGGAGAGCCACAGGTGCGAACTTACAACAGGCGTTTCCGATCTGCACACCAGCTTGTCCAACATGAAGAGAGATAACTTCTCGCATTGTACGTTAAAGAGATCGATGAGACGTAAGTAGTTGGGGAAGAATTCAAAGTCGCAGTGGCAGAAGATGAGGACAGAAGGCAACCAAAAATTCCGCGCCTCCCTTATTTGGCTACGACGGTCTATCAGAAAATAACAGACAACCACATGGACAATACACCACGAGGCTTTCACAACATTAAAAGAGTTTGTAGGTACTATGTAGTACATAGATCAAGCCGCTATAAGTGCATGGAGATTATATATTTCTCGCCGCACCGTGTAATATACTTCAGAAACGTTGCCCTCGAGCTCCACCTTTCCTTTTGCTGTCTTTCTCACTGCTACTGATTCTTCAAGAGTTTCAGCAGTTGAACTACGATTTGCGCCTGCTCCACAGATAAGTACACCTTCACCAATGAGTTCGGCTTGTACTCCAATGGATGCCAGACGGGCTTTGAGGGCAGTCAACTTGAGTTCGCCAATCATCGTCGAACGTGGGAGTGGGACCGCTGGTCGGATACCCAGAGTACGTTGCTTGAGGATCTCAACACGTCCCTCTGGACCTAAAGAGGAGGAGGAAGAAACGGGCTCCAGTGTGGGAATTGTGGAGGTGGCATGAGCGACCACTCTTCCTGTCACATACCCGACCTCATTGTCCTCAAACTGCGGAAAGCGGATGAGCGCAAACATTGACAAGGACTCAAGATAGTAATACGCACCCTCGACATTTTTAGAGACGCCAGCAATTCGTCACTAATGGAAATGGAAAAGCTGTTTGTCTGCTGTCCGATCTGCACACACTCCCCTGCTGGAGGAGCAAATATTTCTTTTGTCATCGCACGAATGTTGGCACAGCTCTCGATCAGTGCATCTGTTGCATTCGATGAAGCATGAACAATAATCTTGCATGATATTCAGCCTTGCGCAGGAGAAGGAGTAAAAGCCGTCACCATTTTACGAGGATTAACTTGAGGAACGATAGTCTTGACAGCACGACCATCGTTTAAACCTTCCATGTCAACGAATAATAACCGGCACGCCAGTTGAACCTCGACTTCGGATGAAACGAATTTCGAGGGGGGCTCTCGGACGGCCTTGTGGTACCAGAAGACATTTCAGTATGAAAGGCGGAGTGTCAACGAAAGGTAGCACACCTGTGCGTCGTCTTCTGCCTGATTTCGAAGGTCCCCTGCATCCTCCTTGCCCAGATCCTCCTCAAGTACCTTTCCCTTCCTTAGCCACATACCAACGTCGATAGTCTCTCCATACTCATCCACACGTCTTTTCTTCTCCACATACGGGAACATTCTAAAACGTTGGGTCTGACCTCCTGTGCTTTTGAAAAACGATGTCGCCTTCGAAACATTGCCTTTTATATATATATCAAACGAAAGCAGCTGTTTTGTCAGTCCTTCATCACTGTCCAAACCCCAGTCCACTCCATCTACTCCTTTGTCCCTTTTTCTCCGTCTGCCATTTGCATCGGCACTTCCAGAGCCGTCCATCTCAGCATCGTTGAGGTCGCCCTCGAGCGCTTGCCGTACCTCGTCCTCATCCTCAGCATCGGAGTCGGAGTCGGAGTCACTCTCGTCCTCATCAGCTTCAAGCATTCGTTGATTCCGAGCGAGAGCAGCCTGATGAGCAGCTTCCCTCTCTTTTGCAGCACGTTCTTTTTGTTGAAATACTTCAAGTTCGGCACCTTGGAGAGGAACTTTATGGTTCATCTTGAACGCATTTTAAACACTCGTTGGATTTTATTCTTAAAGAGACCCACCCGGAGCTTAAGCATCCCATCCATCATGATGTTGCTCCCAATTTTGCCTTTGTCCCATTTGTCGTCTGCACGTTGTGAATCGTTCCATTTGTTGAAAAGATCGCGCCCGAGTGTCCCTTCATCGCATCGTCCAGTCAGTAGAACAACATTGTCCGGAACAGCCGCGAAGTCTGAAAAGAGGTGCCTGGATGGACCATGAGACAATGACGCTGGAACGGCGAGTATTAGTTTAGGATCTTTCGAAGAGTAGGTCTGTAGTAGTGCTTGTGGGTTTGGGAAGAATTCCAAATGCCTGGTCGCAAACATTTAGGCAAACCGACAGAGACTCGTAAACGGAAACACACTTGAACCGCAAGGCAAATGCACCTAAAGCGTCTTCATCACCGTCTTCATCCCGTTTCCTCTTATTGTGATGTTGGGGCTGCCGCTTTCCAGTTCCTTCCTCTCCGACATCTTCCTTACTGACTGTGCCCCCGAGCCATTCCATCATACTTCGCACGAATGTAAGCATCTCTCTTCCCGTTCGTGATAGAAAGCAGATCGGGTATCTTAGTCGCGAATAGCTCCAGTGCTGGTCAAGCAAAACAAGGAGTTCCAGGACTCTGGTACTCGAGTCACATGGCAGCAGTAAGGAGGAACGGGATGAGAGAGTGGCTGTAATGGTGTCTAAAAGGCAGTGAGCTTATACAGAGAAAGTCTAAAACAGCGTAACGTGCCAATAAGCGCCGCATCACGATCTTTACGCCTGCTGGTCGTCACGGATGCCCTTTCCGCGTCGGTTATCAGTAGGTCTGGTCTGGCCAGAGGCTCAAAGACTCCACCAGCAGCCTGTCTCATAAGTACTGTCCCATCTAGATGACGTTCACGCATGTGATTGATATTGACAGCGTAAAGGATCGTTCCTGAAGAAGGAGACCTGATTTTCCACATTGTACCTCCAAGAGTGTGTCCTGCGTTAAATGGCGTAATTGTCAACCCTTGACACTTTCCTGCTCCGAGAAATTAGCAAGGGTGGCAGGGTTGATAAATATAGATGAAATGATGGACCTTGGAGGTGAGTAGGCTGAGAATACCGCAGGGTATTGACAGAATCAAACGCGTCTTGGACTTCAATGAGGCTGGCAACGTATTTTCCTTTGGGTATATCTCTTTTCGGAGAGGGACTCCTTGAGCTATCATGCAGCTCCATGGTGTCATCGACGTGCTCTGGCTTATGGTCTTTATGGTCTCCGACGTCTTCCTCTTCTCGTACCCCTTCCACGTCTTCTGTCACGGCTATTCGACCCATCGCCTGCACCGGAAGAGTGGTATATGCAGGGGCTTTCAAATTCCATCTTGAGTAAGCGTACGGGTAAAGGCCGACATGAGGCAAGTCGCCATGTGAGAGAAGGACCAAGTCAACTGTGGGTGCAATTCTACGATAGTAATTCAGTTGTATTTCACAATGAACCGAATGATGTTTGTTTCCTCACTCTCGAAGAGCTTTACAGTATGTTTCCCAGTGATATATAGGCTCCTCACTGCCTTCGACTTTCATTTCATGTGCTGGTTCTGGGACCCAATCTGGAGAGCCACAGTCGAGGAGAATGCGAACATCGTCTATCTGGAGGAGATACGCCAAGGGAGTTGTGCTGGATGACCGTGCAGCTCCTGATAAAGGTGTAAATGTGATCATTGCACAGAATTATTATTACATAATATCAACGACAACAAAATTCGGCAATTGTTTGGCAGGAGCAATGGAAGTAAACACTGAGGATGATGACGTCAGGAAAGCCTGAGTCAAGTTGCAAGTTGGTTGCAAGTGAACGTTGACTAGGACTCTTGAGTGAACATCGACATTCGACTCGTCCTCGATGCCTGTTACTACCACCACCGCCGCCATAAATATCACTCCAGGTATGATATTATCAGGTTTAAAAACTCATTCAACGTTTTCCAGTTGTTATCAATACTTTCTTCGCTCACGGAAAACGGAAAGTGAAGAAGATTAAAGATGGGAGAAAGGAAGAAGATTCTAGAGATAGCATATTGTATGATCAGTCAGTCAACTTATTATCTTGCTAAACAATCCAATCACTTGCCACACATCATCGTACAGGGCGTTCAACATCGTCAAAGGTAACAACACCATTCATCGCAGTCATCAACCCACTAGTAACTGTCGCATTCTGCAGCATTTGTACTTTTTGGGTCCAAGAATACTGTAGAATCTCTCCAAACATTGTTTGTGCTCTAAACTTGTTTTCATGCAGTAAACACGTTCTCACTCATTGAGGATAGTACCAACACTCATGTTTCATCTCCTTACTGGGCTGCAGTCTCACCTGTCCAAATTCCGCTGTCCTCGTGTAATTCCGCAGCCGACGTCCTGATAAACTGGTTCGGTTCTGAGGAGCTAAAGCATGTTGTTGGCGGCGAACGTTGGTGGCAGGTTCGTGGCATGGATGGTATCGACGCCGAATGGATTACACAAAACAAATATCTTGGCCCGACAATCGATAGGGCTAAAAACCACGAACGGAAGTTGAGAGACCGCGAGAAAAATATTTTGAGGATGGAGCATCTGGAGACAGTCATGGTGTGCACTGCCTGCATATTATGCTTGGTTCGAATCTGACGCGTCACGATAACAGCTCTATGTCCACGGCGGTGAGCGTTCCACAACCACATTCATTATGAGCACATACCTTATTCAAGTGGTACAGGAGGATACTTTTGGGGATCTATAAGCATGTCGACATTAACTGTTGACCTCAGTTTACTCATACAAGCCATAGATACTCATCGGTACCAGATTATACGATATGGTAAGGGTATTTCTTGCTCGATATGCTAGTCAAACTGAATATCAACTGTTCCATGTCCACAGCTCGAGAAATCAAAGGTCGAGCATTCGCTGTAAATTATCGGTGAGCTTGTGGGATCCTATTTTCCTCTATGAAAATGATTTTGGAGTTTCGATATAGCAAGGCTCCTCAGTACCCCTGGCCTTGTCCATTACAAGATGTTCTAGCAGCTTGTATGTCCGATTACCCCTGTACATGGCTGTCTCACAAGATCCATGCGAAGACTTATACCTGATAAGACCGCCACATGGTGCACTACATAAACCAATTTCTCCTTCAAAGATTGTTCTTGCCGGTGATTCGGCAGGTGGAGGATTGTGTGTCTCTGTACTTACAGTCCTTCGAGACTTGGGTATTGCAATGCCAGCGGGAGCTGTGTTAATTAGTCCATGCGTGGACCTCACACATAGCTTTCCAAGCGTGCTACAGAACACGAAGACAGTGAGTACACTCTATTATGGTATTCATGCGCACATATGGAAAACTATAGGACATCATCCCTCCTCACGGATTTCTTGCCAAGCCATCCACATTGTGGCCCATTGATCCACTACCGCTAGGCGATGGCCGTGTTATTACCTCCAAGTCAAATACTCCTCCAGTGTTAGGACACGCAGACACTCTAAGACTGACCAGAGATTGTATACTCGAAGTGGACAATAGTGCTGATATCACCACCATTGGTGACAAGGTAAAAATGCAGAGAGAAATGCTCGACGATGGGGATCAAATTCCTGAAGAACAATGTGATAGGCCGACGGGTGACCTAAGAGAGGACATCAAGGCTAGGCCACAGTTGACATCGTCTAGCAATACGAACGCGAAGGAGAATGCCGACACTTACGACATAGACCTCTGGGAGCCTAAGCCTCCGAAAGTACTGATGGATCATTCAGAAGCTGTACCTCTTGAACTACGTGCACAAGTACAGCAGTATGCAACTACCGAGTAGGTTGACTGTCTACCCGTGCCACACCCTATTTCTAACTACCACCAACCAGGCAACTTACACATCCCATCGTCTCTCCTGTGCTGCAAGGATCCCTTGGTAATCTCCCACCGCTCTATATATTAGGTGGCAATGATGAGGTCTTGCGAGACGAGATTATTTATCTTGCCCATCGTGCTGCACACCCCGCTCAATATCCCACCCGCTGTGGCATACTACGAGATGGTATACGTCAAAGGGAGAATGCAGAAAAGTACACGACTCCCACAAAGGTTAACAGCACATTTTTGATAAAATACAAATGCTAATCTCCTTCCCTAGGTCCACCTTCAAATATTTGATGGTAGGACTATTTTCTATCAAAACAAGCACATCTGACTTGGGATCCTAGGAATGTGCCACGTTCCGACTGTCTTCACCTTCACCAGAAGCGTGCGTATTCATGCGTCCCTAAATGGGGGCCTGTTAATCAAGGGTTGACTAGGCCAAGTGTGCTTATCGGTCGATTGCCAAATTCGTGAAAGATGTCTCGCACAACGAGGTTCTTGAACATAACTCCTCAGAACCGAACAGCCCTTTGTCCGACCCTCCGACGGATCCTGATGAAAAACAACGATCAGCTGTAAGTGTCGGGTGGAAAACCACGCATTCGTCGGCCGCCACCGGCAACCAATTACTCAAGCGAAATGAAAACGAAGTGACAGAGGAAGCGAGAAATGAAAACGGAACCTCACTTGAGCCGCAAGGTGTTAACGGTGACCCTGTACATAGATGCGACGTAAGCATATGTTCATATTACTCATTTCTACCCCAACCGATTTCCAGCAGCCGGGCATGTCACATGTCAAGATGATACGAGAGCGTGTCAGCATTCATGGGGTGACAAGACCAATGGAACCCCCGGACGAGATACAAGCCTTGAAGTTGCGGCCAGGACAAATCGGGCTCATCAAAGAGGGTCCCGTGTTCCGATGGCTGAAAGGCCAAGAGGCATGGGATAGGCGTTACAAGCGCGATGCAGAAAGGGCCGTAATGAAAAGGAGTCAAATCGAAGTGAAGGCTAAGAGACTGCTTGACGATGCGTGTGCACAGGGTTTGGTCCATCCTAACATCCTATCCCAGGATCGATGTTCCTCAAGGGGCTCGGCTACTTTGCTAGACCAGACAGACCGGATTCAACAAGACCGTAGGTGGGGCCCTCTTGATCTTGAAGATGAAAGACCGCCTCCCGCTGCTATAGCCAAGCGGCGAGATACGGTAAGCTATATATGTTGTTTCAAGCACCGTCTCAGAAATGCAAGCGCATTAAACAGCCCGAAGCTCTTGCTCTTCTCAAGAAAAGCATATACTACACTGCACCAGTCACCCATCAGACAGTACCAAAGCTGCCGATCTCAGGTGCTAGGAGACCACCGCGGCAGTCTGCATCGGAACAGCAGGTTAAACCTTTACATATAATTTCTGGGGTGCATGACTTGGGGTTGTGGAATGGGATATTCAGGTCAGCCGAGTCTCTGTCCATTTAATCGTTGGTTGGATATTAGACCCAGGTACGTTGGAAAGCAAATTTACAGCCAAGGTAATTGAAATAGTATAATTTCGGGGACACATGTTGCGTACGTACATAGGGTGATATAGTATTATGGTTTTGGCTGAACGCACAGACCAAGTGTGATGCGTGGGAAGACACGAGTTTGTTCGATTTTTGAGAACATGTAAATCGGCTACACCAGCTCTCTTTGTTCTTCCATCGCAGTCTCCTTTCTCATCTCCTCGTACGTTCCCCTCCCCTCACCCTCATCTTATTTTACTTATTTTACAGTGTTAATACCCTCTAAAAATGCGTGAAGTCATTTCTGTGCATGTCGGTCAGGCTGGTGTCCAGATCGGTAACGCCTGCTGTAAGTCATTTAACTGTCTTGGTTGCTTCATATATGTCCATCGTCGCGATCTCAAGTCGCAATGACGCGTCATTTTCCTCTTTTTCTGCTGAATCATGGAAAACAAAAAGTGGCATGATGCTGATCCGATTAACACAGGGGAGCTCTACACCGTCGAGCACGGCCTCAGCGTCAGTCTTAACTTCTTGCCCTTTCGACTATAGCTCATTCTCTCTGTAGCCCGATGGCCGCCTGATGGAAGGTTCACCTTCTGCTAACGACACTGGCTTCAGCACATTCTTTTCAGAGACTTCTTCCGGCAAACACGTTCCCCGCTCCCTCTACATCGATCTTGAGCCCAATGTCATCGATGAAGTCAGGAACGGCCCATACAGAAGTCTTTTCCATCCCGAGACTCTTGTGACTGGAAAGGAGGATGCTGCCAGCAATTGTATGATCATCTCTTTCATTTGTTTTGATCCTTGTCTGACCAGTTCTATTCTTCAAGATGCTCGCGGTCATTACACAATTGGAAAGGAGAAAATTGACCTCGTCATGGACAAAGTTCGTCGCCTGGCGGACAACTGCAACGGTCTGCAAGGTTTCTTTGTTTTCCACTCGTTCGGCGGTGGAACTGGCTCTGGTCTCGGTGCCCTTATTCTTGAGCGTCTGTCTACTGATTACGGCAAAAAGTCGAAGCTGGAGTTCAGTGTATACCCTGCTCCCACTCTCGCCAACTCGGTGGTTGAGCCTTACAACTCAGTCTTGACTACCCACACGACGCTTGAGCATTCTGACTGCTCTTTCATGGTAGCTGTCATTATGCTTACGACCAAGACACATAACTCATGATATTCTATGTTAGGTTGATAATGAAGCTATTTACGACATTTGCAAAAAGAACCTTAACATTCAATCTCCCAGTCTTACCAACTTGAACCGACTTATTGCTCAAGTTGTTTCTTCTATCACTGCTTCACTGCGTTTCGATGGATCTCTGAATGTTGATTTGAACGAGTTCCAGACCAACTTGGTCCCGTGAGTTTCCGGCCTGCTCCACGATATTCCGTGGCTCATATACATTCAGCTTCCCTCGTATCCACTTCCCTCTTGCTACCTTTGCCCCAATTATTTCTGCAGAGAAGGCTCACCACGAACAGAATTCTGTTGCCGACATGACATTCTCTTGCTTCGAGACGGGCAACCAGATGGTCAAATGCGATCCTAGAGAAGGCAAATACAGTGCGTACTTACTATTATCCATCACTGTCGCAACAATTTATTCGCGTTTCAGTGGCTTGTGCTTTGCTCTATCGTGGTGATGTCGTCCCGAAGGATGTCAATGCTGCTGTCGCCATCATCAAGACAAAGCGAACAATCCAGTTTGTCGACTGGTGTCCCACTGGTTTCAAGCTCGGCATCTGCAACGAGCCCCCCGCACACGTCCCAGGAGGCGACCTTGCCAAGGTTTCTCGTAGCATGTGCATGCTGTCTAACACAACTGCCATCTCCAGCGCATGGAGCCGCCTTGACCACAAGTTCGATCTCCTGTACTCCAAGCGTGCCTTTGTTCACTGGTACGTCGGTGAGGGTATGGAGGAGGGTGAATTCTCAGAGGCACGCGAAGACCTTGCTGCTTTGGAGAAAGACTACGAGGAGGTTGGTGTTGACTCCGCTGATGTTGAGGAGGCCGCTGAGTACTAGTGGCTTTGATGGGTATCCTTTTGGGAATTAGTTTACGTTTAATGTTTTTACTACGTTCATGATTTTCACTTTCACGTACCCATTCCATTGTTCTTGAGCTCGCTTACTATCATACAATACCAGAACGGCATCTTTGACATTTATTATGGGCAGGAATTGTCACCGGACTTAAGGAAGCGTTCTACCAACTTGGAACATGTCCAGTAACGAAGAAACACGTTCATCTCGCCGAAGTGCTTGGTGTCATCGGTTGGCTCACAAAAATGTAAAAAGTCTTAGTCTATAATGATGCAGTAAATGTGACATTATTCTCTACCCTTATCTCTAAGTTCATGCCCCCTTTCCTGAATCTTCCTTCAGGCTGACAATACGGTTGAATACTAAGTAGTCTCCCTGTTTCCGAGCGGGCACACTTGCTTTATCAAGGCAGGCCACCCGAGAGTCTTTATCAAGAGCAAAATATGCAACCCGCAGACCCTGGAAACGAATGCATTCCATTCCGACAAGCTGTTCGGTAGTTGCATGAGGAGTATCATCGTCGGGTTTTGCTCCCGCGTCCGCCGTTGAATTATCTTTCAACGCTTGTTCAGTCCGCGCTTTTGCCTCCCGCGTAGCATCGGCGATGCAACGCTTGGCCAATGGCCAGAACCCGACCTCCACCATGGCTCCTTTGACTACCTCCAAACTGTCTGGCGCAAGATCAGAGACATCGCCGGTCGGGCGATCGCTCTTGAATAGACGATGGAAGATGCGCGTCTCGTCGACAAGGACTGGGCTTCCTGACGGGCCATGCTCGGCCACCCATTGGATAAATGCCTTGGGCTTTTTTGTCGCGCCTTCATTCTCTAGTCTGCATATCAACTCAGTTACTTCTCCAGACGACGGGTCAGTCTTGTGAGAGACATAAGTGATGGGATGAGGTGCTCCAAAGAGGCCGACGGTTTTGCCTGGCGCGAGGCGGAAATAATCTTTGGAATCTTCCAAGCGGAAATCGTCAGCATCGATGTAGATGGTGCGCGTCAAGGGTACGGATGATGAGCCATGATCTGGTACTTTGGGATGCAGAGGTTTCTCGACCATTAACAGGTAATCCTCTGGAAGGTTCTCAATGGTTACTCGGACGGGACGCATCACCATTAGCAGACGCGGAGCGGTACTCTCAAGATAGTTCCTGACAGTCTGTTCAAAGCGGGATATCTCGATGTTGCTGGTCGTCATCGATACGCCCAGGTTGCTCACGAAAGAGATGATAGCGCCAGGAGGTACTCCGCGTCTCCTCAGAGCAATGAGGGTGAAGAGGCGTGGATCATCCCAGCCACTCACATGATGATTCTGAACAAGGGCGTGAATTTTCCGCTTCGACATGATGGCCCCCTCTACGTTGAGTCTACCATATTCGGATTGTCTTGGTTTGTAAACCTCCAGTGCGTCGCAAAGCCAGTCATAAGATTGACGAGAGGCGACAAATTCCATCGTACACAGAGAATGCCTATACGTAAGACAAGACAAGAATCGGTGGGGGTAAAATAAGGACGGGTATTAAACTCACTTACGATATATTCTCGAAACTATCGACTAGACAATGGGTGAAGTCGTATGTGGGATAAATTTTCCATTTGTCATGCGTCCGGTGGTGAGGTGTGTCGAGCACCCGATAAGCTGTGAGATCCCACATTTGAGGGTTACCATCCTCTAGATCCTGCTTCATCCGTAGGTTAGCTTCTTTGGGACGGTATTTGCCATTTTTCATGGCCTCGAATTCGGCTAAGGATTCAGAGATAGGTCTTGTACGATGAATGCATGGCTTAGGGCGGCCTTTCCTCTCTCCGCGATCAGCTTTAATCTCCTCCTCTACCCTCGAAATATTAGCGCAGGACACACAGACTAAGATAGTACGCACGAGTGCAATGACACATATATGCCTTATCGCGTTTGATCAATTCCACCGCAAGGTCGAATAGTTCTGTGAAGTAGTCGCTCGAATATGTGATCTTCCATGGTTCAAAACCTAGCCATCGTATCATCTCCAAGATGCTTTCAAAATAGCGGGCCTCTTCTTTTTCAGGGTTTGTATCGTCGTACCGCAGGTAACATTTACCGCCATGATGGGCGGCAAAACCAAAGTTAACAAAAATAGCTTTAGAATGACCGATATGGAGGTAACCATTCGGCTCAGGTGGGAAACGAGTCCAGACGTGTCCACCAGTGATAGCAAGGTGCTCCTCGCGAAGGCGTGGATGAATCTGAGGGTTCTCTCCTGGTTTGTGAAGTTGGCCAAGGAATCCTTCTTCAAATACTGTCTTACGAGTAGCATCCTCATCGAGCGCGGGATCTGACGACGGAGGCTTTGCAGCAGGGGATTTAGAATCCTTTTTAGGTTCCTGCTGAGATTCTATTAACGACGAGATGGTACCCCTGACGGCAGGTATACTTGCCTTTCCTTTCGGTTTCGCGGCCTCCTTAGGACCAAAATTGTCTGTAAATGCTTTCTCGACCGCATTCTTAACTTCAAGTGGATTCGCCCACCGCAGTTCGGGTGTACTCTTTAGGGCGCTGATAACAGGTCCTAAACTGGCCCATCCTGGTATTGTGTTCGTCGTGATGTATTTATTAACTTGTACAAGAAGTTCCTTGGGGCTGATGACGAAACCTGATGGCACATTGTAGGGCATACTTTGTGATTCAATGATCGGTTCGCACCTATACCACAATATTTATCAAAATCTGCTTCATCGATGGGCACTCGACGGGTTTCCATGTATTTGACGGCAGCTTTCAAAACTCAAAGGTGAATAAGTTCGCACAGTTGGTATTCTAGAAGATATCACCTGAGATTTGATCCACAGTTTTCAGCTTTCCGTCTAGAATCTTGAATATTATGAGTTCCGTCTCTCCGTGGCTGACTCCACTCGATTTGACCAGCGTCCCAGCCAGTGCTACTATGAGACCAGCTTGTTTTTCGTCAAGTGCCCTTCGAGATACCACAGGATTGTTTTCGATTATGTTCTTTAGGGCGGCAGCATTCTTGGGCGACTTGGCCGCTTCTTGAGCTTTGGCCTGACTGAGGCCGATAGATTTGAACAGAGGCACCAACTCGTCTGTTGCAACCTCAGATTTGGCAGCTTTGGACATGTTCCGTAATTTAAATGCAAAGGATGGCAGCCCAGTGGTCAGTACCGAATGAGTATTGGGAAAGTGTTCATTCCACTTTCTACAAGAAGTTATGGCAACTCCGAGTCATCGATTACTGTTGGTTGCCAAATCGGGATCGAGATAAGATAGCCACTAACGCGGTCACGTGGCACGGTCATATCTTGAAGCAGACGCGATTCAGATTATGGTGATACACTTGCATAAATCCACGTTTCTTGCATACTGTACATACACAAACAAAACACACCTCGAGGGTGACACGGTTACGGTCCATCATCATACTAAAAGAGCCGTTCCTTCACGGGCCCCAGACATTCCGAGTTCTCTGGGATATAAATTCTGGATAATTGGAGTTTTCGAACGTCGATACGCTGCCCGAGGGTTGCGAAAGTCGAATCCCATTCCGATAGATGGTTTGGTCTGTATTTGACAACGCTTCAGGGAAGCTGTGTTCATTCAGGGTGCAGAGGTCACCTCCATTGTTGGGCAGAGGAATACGTTTGGTGACCTGTATGGGTTGGTGGTGTGCAATGTCTCTACTGGTTATGCTTGCCGCCGACGGCCGGAGAACGCTATACGCTCGCTCAGGGGTGATTTCTCCCCTTGCCACGGATTCAGACAGTTTGTCCAAAAGCGATCGAAAGTCACCACTGGGAACATGAGGCTCTTGCGAGTCATGTTTAGTAGTAAAAATTCTGCTGGAGCCAATTGAGTCGGACAATGCATCCAATAATGCATGGATATCTCGTTCGTTGTTGGGTCGTGCAGGGCGTTTTGGGATAAAGTTCGGCATCGCCGTGTCGAAGGAGGGAATTGTCAAATTCTTCACGGAGTTGGACTTTTCGAGTTGCTTCCGCAGAGCCTTGATCTGATCTCTCAAAACTGCCGTGAACGAGGGCTTGTTTTCCTCTTCGTAAGTCGCTAATGTTACGAGCGAGGATACACTAAATAAGGATTTCAACGGAGGAGACGACCAAATAAAATATTTGAACGTACAACGCTTCCTTCAGATACGCAAAACTGAATAGTTTAGTTGAATCAACGACTTCCTCGACCAGGTCTTCGGGGAACGAGATCTCCTTGTTATTCTCTAACTTCTTCTGCCAGTATCTGACGTAAAGAGTACGTTCTTCGCTATCAGGATCATCAAATTTACTACAGGAAGTTGAGTCCAGAGGGCAAGTCGGAAGGATCAAATAGCTCACAATTTTCTATCAAATCGACTGGGACGAGAGCTGAGGCCTGGATCCAGGCGGTCGAAATGGTTTGTCGTCCCAATGATGAGTAGACCATCATTTCCTTCTAAGCCATCGAGCTGATTAAGGAAGAAGGAACGGTTGCTGTCGTTGATTAAACTGTCGAGGTCTTCGAGGACAACGACGCAAGGGGATGTTTGACGGGCTTTATTAAAAACATCGGCCATGGAACCCTCTTCCCCTTTCCAGCCTGAGTGATCCAATTTAATAAACGGGTCAAAAGAACGGCTTCAAACACCCACTTTGGAATAAAGCGGAGTAAAGCCGTTATCACCGCATGATTTCATGATGGCTTTCAGGCTTATAGTCTTGCCGTTGCCTATCAAGTAGTCATTAGTGACACAAAGTCCAGTAGGTTGTTGTTTGGTCACCTGGGGGCCCGTACATGATCAAGCCACGCTACAAGGCATACACATCAGAGCCTATGCTGTGTTTGTGGAAGGCACCAGACCTTCCAAGGGATAGCAAGCTCTTCGTAAATTTTCTTGGAGGAAAAGAACCCGTCGACATCCTTTCGCAGGGTCTTCTTAAACTCTTCTTTAAGAATAACATCTTTCCAGTCAGCTTTCTGAACCTGTTTCCAAAGAGAGTGGTCTTTCTCCCAGAAACCCTGGTTGTAAACCCAGATTTCGCCATGAAGTTGCTCTGCCCAGCTACCTGCACTAATGAGCAGTGAACGCGCTGGAGCCTCTGGACCTGCAGTCGACGGTCAACATGGATGAATTGATTCTTTGTCGAATACTATACCTTTATGCAAGATGTAATTCTGAGTGATAACTCCAAATCCCATAGGGTACTTGTTTGGTGCGTTAAGCTAGAATTATAGGGAAAATATAAAATCTCACTTGAACGACGAAGAGTAAGAAGTCATATGTCTATACCACCTGCGCTTAGCATAAAGATGAATTATGCATGTCGTTACTCACATCCCATGTCATGTTGAAAGCTCCGAACTCAACATCATCAATCAAGACGCCTGGCAAAGACCCTAGGCTACGTGCCAACGGAAGAAATAACAGTTTGGTGACAAGGGGAATGTTCTCCAGAGGAACGGTATAAGCGCCAGGAAAGTTCAGAAGATTCAAACGAAAATCCGCTGTCGTAACTAGAGAATGCTGGGGATACAACCTACGGAGGGCATCCACGCTTGAAGAAGATTAATATTTTTAATATTTTTGTTATTTCATGAAGGACGTCTGCGCAAGACGCACCCAGCTAGACCAGGATCGCTGTATTTGGCCGAGGCTACGACTCTCAATAGGAGAGTTGAAGACATTCAATCGATGAAGGCTCTTACCGCGGTCAACCCATTCGCTATAAAAGTCATGCTTGTTGCTCGGATCCAGCGCTTCCGCGCTATCCTCCTTGTCGATATACACATTCACAAACTCTTCCATGACTGTGTTCGTAGCACGCAAAGGCTTGAAGTCTCCTACTTGGCCGATCGAGACAGTGGAGGTTGCAGTGTGAATACAGCGAGTTGGCCCAACGTCACTCTCAGGTGCCCGCGATCTAGATCTGACATCAGAAAACTCAAAGGTGAAAGTGTTGCACGTGACTTGCGCCTTCCTCCTGTAGTACCACGATCATGGCGTTAGCAACCTCAGCCGCAGATGTTCGCAGCATCTTTTCCCTCCCTGAACCTTCATCAACACCTGGACCATCCCAGCCAAAGAAACCTACCGCGTCTTCCACACGAAAACCCGAAGGAATATCCCGGGAGCTCTATTCACTGATTGGGCCTTCTGTACCTTCATTAGCTGCTCAGTTAGCAAAGCCGAGGCTAAAGCAGAAACCCAATTTCGGAGGTGGCGCGAAAGTCAAATGGTATGTTAAAACAGTCTACTAACATCATTTTTGATTCGAATGAGGTTTTAGGGAGCTGCGTTCCTTTCGGAATCCTGGACGGCAGGATTCACTACAGCTTAAACATTGGGTGAACGCTTCCACAGATCCTGATGCTGGTACGTATGCTATATTGAGGGTCATCTTTATCTCACCCATCATTGCCTTTAGAATACCCTTTCGCTAAATATAACGTACAGAACACGTCGTTCACCTACTCTCAAGACGAGTACACGCGTTTCTTGGAAGGTGTGCAAATACGACATTCTGCCCCCCGGGAATTGCTAAAGGAATGTCAAGATAAGGAATGGACTAAGGAAGAGACAGATTATCTATTTAGTGTTGTTCAGGCGTATGATTCGCGGTGGTATATCATACATGATCGTTATGAGTTCCCAGGGGAGGTTCCTCGCCTTTTAGAGGCAAGCTGGTTCTGTTTTTCATTCAGCATTCCCTTACCCACCGAATCACAGGATCTGAAAGATCGATATTATAGCGTTTGTCGGAAACTTGTACGAAACCGGCCATGGGCTGGTGATGAAGCGAGTAAAGCTCAACTCATATCGAGTTTCCAATTCGACAAAGGTAAACCCCCTATCCTATGTCTCTACTGAGTGATTATATCTCCATAGACCGAGAATTGACACGGAAAAAATACCTCGTGAGTCTCGAGAATCGAACGCCTGAACAATTGGTGGAGGAAGAAGCCCTCTACATCGAGATAAAACGACTGGAACAAAACGAAAGACAGTTCAAGAGAGAACGAGATGAGCTTCTGCGAACGCTTGCTGGTATAGACTCTGGACTACCTGATGTCATCGAAGATGAAGGCTCAATGAATTTAGTCGTGGATGTGAAGAAGAAAAAGAAAGGTGTCTCAGGAATGGATATTGACAGCCCTTCAACCCCAGTATTTCCTGTTATGCCTGCGATGAAGCGTCCACAATCAGCCAAGAGTGCTGCACAAGGTATCCACCTCAATTTCCAAGTCTAAATAGTTCCGCTGATAGTCTCTCTCAAGATGCGGCCAACTGTATCGTACGCATAGATCCACCATCTACGACTCCTGTTACCAAGGCCGCACACCAACCAGCCTACCTTCGTTCTTTCAAGTTGCCAGTTCCTAAGGCTGCTATTGCTCCCAAAGTTACAGCAGCCCTTGCGGAACTGGGAATTTCACATAGTCGGCTTGTCATGCCTACTCGCGACAATATCGCCCTGCTGGAATCACTGCTGGACGCTACGACAGCATTAGTGGAGACCAAACGAGTTGTGGATAAGGTCGAGTACGATATTAACGTGTTGAAAACGCGGCTTGGAATGAGAGACAGTTCAGGCGCAGAGGGTGAGGGAAGCACAGCTACGTACGCGATGGATGTCGATGAAGGTAACGACCCAGACCCCACAAACGATGGACGGGCTCAGAGCGTCGTCAGTACGAGGAGTGCGAGAAGTAGGAAACACGTAAGTTGAACCTGGTGATCGTTGGATAAACCATCTGACCATGCATGTAGACTCGACGGTCGATGTCTACCTCCTCCGTAGATACGACCTCCACTCGAGCTGGCACTAAGCGGCAGAAACGGACTTAGAATCACTGGATATGGTTGTCGAATACTTCTTATCACAATTGTTCCAAAACAGTAAAATTTGTGTACCAATAATTTGGAGAAAGTACATGTATTGCATATATCATGAACCCATGCTAAGAGTTTACACCTCGGAAAGTCAATAAAAGAAGAAATTAGTAGCAACCAAGAAGTCCAACGGCCTAGTCGCACAGAAAGATCTCCAATGCCGAGTTCAGGTGTCCGTAAACTTGAGGACAAAATTGACAACGATGGCAACTGAAATTCAACTTAAATACGGTTATAAAAGTTGAGACAAAAGAAATTTATTACCCAAAAGCGCTATACAGAGAATTGTCTGGCCGTCGTGATAGGCGTCAGTCACAACTAGTAATGATGGTGGCAAAGTAAGGACGTACAGGACCAAATCTATCATCATACGGTCCTCTTCCACCCCGACGGATCGACGCTGCTCTCCAGTGATATGTATATAGCGCGTAAATCATGATCGCCATTGCTATGACCATGCGTGAGCTATTCAATATTTTCTGAAGGTGAGACAAAACATTAAATCTGCCCACCGACAGCAGAGAACATCGCAGCACTGATCTTTCCGACCTGAACCACAAGTTAGTGTGGAGAGAATAGCGTAGGAACACATTGGAAAGAAACGTGCCTTATCTCCAAAATTCAGAAGACCCACAGACAGGCCTCCTAGCACCACCGTGAAATGTAGCCATGACAAGAACGTACGCTCGTTGGCGAAGGAGACTTTAGGCTCGACGCGGACAGGAAGAGCGATACGTTTGTTAGCAGTACGCTGGAGAAGAGGCTGGGTTGACATGATGGCCCTGAGTTGAAGGAAAAACTTGGGAAGTTAGAAACTTGTTTCCGTTACGTGATCGAGGTGGTTTCTTAAAATAGTTACGTCGTGATAGGCAATCAAAGGCAATCAAATCCCGATGCACGTTCGCGGCGCTGATGTGCGTCACTCTGGCCAATTATCATCCAGCATACTTATACTGAGCGAGACATATGTGTTATTTACATAAAGCATTGCTAACATTATACAGTAAGGTTACTGAAGGCAAATATGAACTTATCGAGTATCAGAAAGGAATCTGACAATCTATAAGGATAGATGATGGTTAATTTTTACCCGACGACATAAAGCCGCAACAAGGCCACAAGAGAATGAATGGTCTGGACCCGGAAGAGAACTCACATGGGTCTGTGACAGACCTCTCAGAGACACAATAGAGGGGACAGATACACACTCTCATCTTCCTCCCATCATTCTTAATCTGTCAGGGTGGATGCTGGGACCGCTGGTTGGTGGAGGACTATTGTTAGAATTCAGCGGAGCTTGTGATGGAGGAGGACCACCAAAGTTCCCACCAGGCAGGCCACCAGGAGGCCCTGTGCCATTAGGAGGGAAGGGAGGCGCACCAATACCAGGAGGGCCACCACCTGGAGGGCCACCAGGAGGGAATGGCGGGGGACCTACGGCCTGCTTTCAGAAAATGTGAAAATATAGCACCCTCAAAGACGTACCACCAGGGAATCCGCCTGGAGGACCCATTCCAGGAGGACCAGGAGGGAAAGGAGGAGCGCCAGGAGGCATTGGAAAACCTGGACCAGGAGGGAATGGAGGTCGCGCTGTTGAATCACTGGGTCGGATACTAAGAACTTTAAAAGTACGCAGACTCACGTCCACCAAACCCTGGAGGGGGACCTCCAAAACCCATGGGCGGCCCTACAAACCCAGGTTGGGGACCGCCTAGATGTTGCGGTCCAAATCCGAAACCCCCTGGGGGTGGTCCTCCGCCTGTCTCGTACGCTGAGGTGATTTGATCGATTATACTTTGAGCTTTGTCGTGCCCGAGGGCTGTTGACCGGAAATAGGATCAGCCACAAAAAATTCTTCTAGAAATGTAAACACAAACAGGCATAGTAGTCTCGAACATTAGAAAGGTGATTTCTTCCACTGTTGTGGGCTTTTCGAACTAGTGTTGGCAGAAGGTGAGAAACTACTGCTGGATGAAGTGCTGTTGGCTTACCTGAAGTTGAGTCATGGGTCAAGAAGACATCACAGTAGTCGCAGTAGTGCTTCTAGATGAGAACAAGTCGTCAGAAATGAAAAACAGATACCAGGGTAAAGTCGTACGGGCATGGTGATTTGTGCTGGTCAATGTTGTGAGAACAGAGCACAACGAAAACGAGCGGAGATTAAAATGACATGTGACTACCGACAGTTTCTTCGAATCTCTTGATCGCGTGTCACCATGGACACCTCGTCTTCAGGCATCCAGGAGCCCTTCGACCTCATCAGGTTATCACTTAGTGAACGTGTATTTGTGAAACTGAGAGGTGATAGAGAAGTGACGGGGATTTTGCATGTAAGTTACATGTTCTCTAAATGCTCAGCTAATTTCGTTCCAACGATAATCTCCCTTAGGCGTATGATGGTCATATGAATCTGATCCTCAGCGATGTCGAAGAAACTATCATGATCGTAGATGTCGAGGGTGCACCTGAGGGTACGATAAACGTAAGTTCCCGATGTAAGTAGCTACATCTCCCCACTTATCACTTACAGGTTGCAAAACGAAAAATGGAGATGCTGTTTGTAAGAGGGGACGGTGTGATTCTTGTATGTCTCATTTATCGACTTGGCTGGTGTACCTTAACGAGTATGCCTAATAGGTATCACCACCATCTCGAACATAGTAAGATCAAGGTTCCCGAAGTTGTAATCTAACCGGGATGGACGTATCTCGCGAAACAAGCCATATGCTTGCTGCCAATATACTGTTCGGCAGCCCAGAATCGTGTTGGCAGTCTTGCCCGGGCATATCTGGTCTTGGCAAATCTCTGGGTGTTTTGTCCAACGCCAGGTCCTGATTGATGTTTATACATGGTACAAAGTCAGACTCGTCAGTACTTCTAATAATACGATTATCGGAAAATAGATGGATCACGATACCATTCAGTGGATTATCAGTTCCTTCTAGTCAAACAGCCCCAGATCCACTTCCCATCTTCGTGTCTTCTCGATTGACCGCCAACCAGGGTGTAGTTACACCAGACGAGTATTCTGTTGCGGGGGCGGACAATGGCAGGCATGACTGCAGAGGTTCAGAGGGAAGTTCATTGTCAAGCAGAATATCATCCGGTTCTGGTGCCACAGCACCAGGAGGCCATGTATTATCGCGTAGCCACGCGGCGTGTACGATCTTAATCTTCACGACATGCATGAACACTGCAGGAGATTCGAAGGAAAAGGCTATCAACATACGATGAGGGCCATGGGCAGTCTTCGTTTAAATCTTCCGCCCTCATTCAAGCCCTTCCAAACTTTATCTAAGCCGTTACTCCATACTTCGTCGCTTTCTGCTGCATCCGGGAAGCTTAGCAGCTTCTCCAACCTTTGACGAGAGTTAGAAGGCCCGATTGGGGAGTGTTCCACGATATGCCGGGGAGTCAACCATAGTTTCCTCCGTGCAGCATAATAATCAGGACCTGGCGGAGGAAGTTCTGACTCTGATGCAGCCAGGATGCCGTCCCAAGAATTGAGTGTTGTAGGAGATACAATCTGGGTGGATATCATGAAAATGGATTGAGATGGATGGATAGGTCTAGGTTGTCCACGGGTCCCGTGTCCTTGGTCCATACGGACTTGTCTCACGTAAGATCATTTCGTACATCAGTGACTTCTCGGTACCTTAGCCCACTTGTCCTTGTTCTCCAACCATCTAGACGGAGAGGACGATGTATAGACACCAGATATCCTCCGCAACTTCTCTCTCAGATTATGATGAAGACGGTGATGACAAGACTATCTTTGCACCCTCACATCGCTCTTCCCCGACTGTCGTACCCGCCAAATGGTCTTCCAAGATGCGTACAAACTCCAAAAGCATCTCAAAGCATTCTCCGATAGCAAATCTACCTCCAGAAGTCCTCATCTACATCCTAAAACTTCTGCATTCCCCACGGGATATAACGAGCTCGCTTCGTGTTTCACGAACTTGGTGTGAATGCTCCGTCGAGTTGTTATGGCATAAACCTGCATTCCCCAGGTACGAGACGGTACAGAAGATGGCCAGACTTCTGTCCAAACCCAAGCAAACCTTCACATACGCTCGTTTTATTCGACGGTTGAATTTTCTTACCTTAGGCGCGCACCTCACGGATGATGTATTTTCCGCCTTTGCTCGCTGTGATCGGCTTGAGCGGCTCACTCTCGTTGGTTGCGACCATATTTCGGGGGAGGCGTTGACTCGCATTCTTCCCCATTTTCCAAATCTGGTTGCGGTTGATTTGACAGGCGTCGTGAAGACAACCAATGAGGCTATCATCAGCCTTGCATTATCCGCACGGCGATTACAAGGCATCAACTTGGCTGCATGCGGCAAGGTTTCCGACGAAGGAGTCATGGCATTGGCCGAGAATTGCCCACTCCTTCGACGCGTTAAATTGAGTGGCTTGGAAACCCTCACTGATGAACCCATATCCGCCTTGGCAAAACGGTGCCCATTGTTGTTGGAGATCGACCTCAATCAGTGCCTGCTCATCACCGATGTTGCCATTCGCGATATCTGGACATATTCCACTCATATGCGTGAAATGCGCGTGTCCCATTGCCCTCTGCTCACCGACAGCGCCTTCCCTGCCTGTTCACGGTCTGAGGCCATCTTGCCACCTGATGCCCCTGATCCTTTCCCTTGTTCTGCTGCGAACCACATCTCAGACCTACCTCCTCTCATTTTAACACGTGCAATGGAGCACCTACGAATGTTGGACATGACTGCTTGTGCAGCCGTCACAGATGATGCCATTGAGGGAATCATATCACATTCTCCGAAGATCCGTAATCTTGTACTATCAAAATGTGTCCTCTTGACGGATAGGACCGTTGATAATATCTGTCGACTTGGAAGACATCTTCATTATCTTCATCTTGGGCATGCAGCCAAGATAACGGATCGGTCTATTCGTACCTTGGCAAGGTCTTGCACTCGTTTAAGATATGTCGATTTTGCCAGTAAGCCGGTGACTTGTACTTTGCGTGACCATTAACTCATTTCACATGAAGATTGTCTTCTGTTGACAGACATGTCTGTTTTCGAGCTCTCGGCTCTGCCTAAGCTTCGACGCGTCGGCCTTGTTCGAGTGAACAACCTCACAGATGAGGCCATTTATTCTCTTGCTGAACGTCATGCGTCGTTGGAGCGTATTCACCTGTCATATTGTGATCAAATCTCGGTGATGGCGATTCATTTCCTTCTGCAAAAGTTACACAAGTTAACACATCTGAGTCTGACTGGCGTTCCGGCTTTCCGCCAACCAGAATTACAACAATTTTGTCGTGAACCGCCGAGGGTGAGGGTCGTCTCTACATCTCTAGTTCGCCGACTGATTTGAATGGTGGCTTTCAGGAGTTCAACTCAACTCAACAGCTCTCCTTCTGTGTCTACTCGGGAAAGGGAGTATCACAACTACGCGCCTTCCTCACCGAATTATTTGATCACATCACCGAATTGAACGGCACAGATGATACGGAGTATGAAGATGACGATGATGACGATGCCTACATCGACGAGGACACACCTGAGCCTGAAACGGGAGGCGAAGGTGATGACGATGACGAAGTATATGCACCTCGGAGGCAATCTCCCGATTTGGCGAACGTCACCGTGTATCGAGGCCATCGACCACAGTCACTATCTCAAAATTTGCCCCAATCCCATGAATTTGTTTTCCGGCGCGATCGGCCCATTCGCGGGGCCACTATACCTTCAACTCTCCATACGACGCAGTTACCTCCATCAGCTAACATTCAAGGCGCCACGAGCCGCCTCAATGCACAGATATTGGCCGCCTACACTTCCCCGGGACCTCCGTCGCCACGGCCTAGGGGGCAAGGGCTTCGCTCAATGGCGGACATGCTTCCCATCGTTGAGTCGTCGGTTTCTCCCCCGCCTAGCGACGTCGCATCAAATCGTAGTGAGGGTGGAAGTCAATCTAACAGGACAGCATTTTTCCGTGCTTCTCAGGAAGGAGGATCAGGGGGTGGGTTGTCTCGTGACAATGGTGTTCTTGAACTCGAGTTCGCAGAGGTTAGACAGGGCCGGGGAACGAATGGGATGCCTTCCCCTACATCAATACCGCGTCACCTGCGGCGGGGTCATGAAACCATCCCTGAATCGAGACAGCCTTTCATCAATGTTGACCGTAGACCTCTGCCGAGTATATTCACCCCCTCGCAGTCTCAAAGTGAGATCATAAACGATCAATCGCCCTTGACGATATTACCAACTATGTACCAACATGAGGACAACCTGCAGTTGCAGCCTCCTGCTGTCTGGCCTTACAGGGAACCCAACGACCCCAATTCCCCATCAGATTCGTCGACTCACCTGCTTGAGCATGTCCAGCCTGTCTCTGGTACAGAGGGTCGTGGGAGGAGCGTGAAAAGGAGCCTTCGCAACACGCTCAACGTTGCCGAGCATTACGCCAGCTCCTTTCTGTTCGGCCGCTCAGCGAACGGACCAGACGAAGGCAGTAATTCGAACACTAGAGGGAATGGTAGTGGAAATGTGAGCGGACACTGAGCGTTGTTTAATTCCTTTTTCTTGTCTTTTCGTTCTTGTATTTCCGGGTATGAACTTCCCCCTGCATCTGTTGATAGGCATTACTATACCATTTCCCACCTGTTCAAGTACTAGTGTACATGATATGCTGTACACCATAGATACACATTCAAGTTATTAAAGTTATTGTATCAAAATGATCAGAAGAAACGGATCGCTGCCTACATCACTTGAAGTAGTTTTATAGTAACTGGGATGCTCCTTATTTGAAGAGTGGTTAATTTGGTTACCTCGGAAACAGTGCCAGCACCGTGACTGTCATCAACCATGCGGATACAAAGGTTTTTTCACGCCAAATGCTCTTTCTCTCTGAAATACAAGGCCGCTTCACGGTCGGAGCAATGACATTTGTGACTCCTGTGCGACCTGATCGCACCGTTGGCCCTGCAAAGCTACGAAATTCGACATCCAAACCGCCAGAGCCAGCCTTCTGTCTTCAAGAGGTAGCTTTCACCGCCTACTACCCTGCGGAACACAGCTCAAAGACTACAACAAAAGGTGTTCACTGGCTTATCCGGTTGGTTGGACTTCTCGTTATCCAACCTTCCTCTCAACTGACGTCAGATTAGTCCAATAAAGGTGTCCTTACATGGCTTCGCCCGCTTCTTGTGTGTGTGTCCCACATTCTTGATTCCCTGCATTTATCCCCCGTCTAATGACTATGCAGCACTTCCGTCTTGGCTGCTTTGGCCTGTGGTCTATTTATATGGGGCCCTTCTCAAGGTAAGTTGACGCGATTATCACGATACGGTGTCCAATGACCCCTTCAAGATTCCCGTCTACCCGAATGCACCGTTGCTTAGTCCTACAATAACGCATTCCTCTGGCCCAGAACGGAGTTCACGGATCGACCAGTGGCCCCTGGTGATATTTTCACATGGACTTGGAGGCGGTCGCACCACTTACAGGTCTTTCCACTTATTTCAGCGTTGCGTGTTATAAGTTGGTTAATCAGACTATAAATTTCACAGTCAGTTGTGTTCACGATTAGCAGCATCTGGAAAAGTCGTTCTAGCTATGGAACATCGGGATGGAACAGGTCCTGCATGCAACCCTCGCTTATGGAAGGCTGACGGAAAGATAAATACTCGGCCAGTTTTCTACTACCGGGAAGACGATATTATGTATGTCAGAAAGGCATTGGTTTGGTCGCACCCCTTGCTAACTCAATGTTATAGCTGGGAGGAAAACAAGCTACATGACAACTTGGAAAGACCTCTGCCTCTTCGGGCCGATCAACTTGCATTCCGTCACCAAGAAATACACATCGCATATCAAGCATTCTGTAGATTCATTCAAAATGATTGCACTTTGGAACTGGAGGGCATAGATGAGGTTGAACTAGACAAACAAAGCTGGTCGCAACACTCGGGTAAAGGGCCGGTATGTTGCACTGAAAATGTCACGCTAGCGGGGCACTCCTTCGGGGGCTGCACAATGGTCTGTTTCTCCTGTGGCTTATGGCGTTTGTAATAACGGATATTTATAGCTATCCATACTTTCAACAAAACCCCCACCAGGTCATGAACCTATACCCGTCGCCAATGCACTTGTTTTAGATCCGTGGCTCGAGCCTCTGCCATTACCAGGACCTTTTCCCATATCTTCCGATCCATCCACCGCAGACTCTGTGACAGAATCTGTAACATCCTCATTGGATCTCGATAAATCCAATATACAGAATATATGCAACATTCGTCTCCCCCGAATTTTGGTGCTCAATTCTGAGACTTTCACTCTTTGGGGAAACCACTACGAGAGACTGCAGGATGTCATTCGGGGTTGGGAGCCTCGCGGACAACGAATAATCACGCTAGGTCGGTACTTTTAGCTGAATTTTCACATCCTGGAATTCATATTTCCGGTTCCTTTAGTTGGATCTGAACATACGTCATTTTCAGACGTCTTAATCTTACCCCTTCTCTCTAGAAAGGGAGCTCGTAAATTGATGGATGTCATTTCCAAGTTATCGATTGCATTTCTAGATGGAAACTTGGAACAAGCGTTGGAATTAATTCCAAGGAGAAAAATGGAAGCAGAGAGTGTCGGTAAAAAGAAAAATAAATATGGACGGCTGAAGAAGAGATTGGTAGGGAGCATTGGGGAGATCATCGTAATGTAAACATTGAAAGGCTCCGAGTCATGAACGTGCATGAACCTTGGTGATCCTTAAGTTATACATGACCAAACCCTCGCAAACTCACCAAATTTTCTGTTACTGTGACAAGAATAGTACACAACTTCAGCGAAGGACTCTATCTTAGCCTGGTGTCGCGCAACTTGATCCTGGAAGGATGAATGTGCGGCCTATGCGGGTATGTTATTTTTATTCGTGAAGTCTCCGTTCGTTCACTGGGCTTTATAGGTAGATGACCTCATGGGTATGCAGGCGTGTAATCTCCAAAACTTACCAGAGAACTATGCCATGAAATACTGTACGTCATACATAATCTAGAGTAATCTTTTTCACCGGAGGACTAAGCAACATGGCTATTGTCAGATTTATATCATGCTATGACTTGGCCATCCCTTTCCTATGTGGCAGAAGACAACAAGGGGAGAATTGTCGGATACATCCTTGCCAAAATGTAATATCAGTCCAATTTCAATACAACAGGAGCAGTCATTCTTGACGCTATGAGTTGGAAACACAGGGAGGAGGACGCTCCAGAAGGTCGAACACCTCACGGACACGTAACATCCATATCTGTTCTGCGATCATACCGAAGGTTAGGTTTGGCCAAAAAGTTAATGGTGCAGTCTCGTGCGTGATTTACGCTGAATGTGGTTTTCCGTCTAACACATTATAAAAGAGGAAGCTATGGCATCGATTTACCAGGCTTCTGATGTGTCTTTACACGTGCGAAAGTCGAATCGTGCTGCTCTTGGGTTATACAGAGACACGCTTGGCTTCACCGTCAAAGGTATTGAAAGCAAGTATTGTATGTTTCTCGTTATGTTCACTATTCATGCAATCGACTGAAGCCGTCGCCAGATGCGGATGGAGAAGACGCTTATGCAATGCAACTATCGCTGAAGACATGATCAGCAGAGATGTCTAATGCACCATGTTGGTATGGTGTCGAAACACTTTACATATATATAACCATATGATAGAGTACGTACACAACCAAATACTTACCGATCGACTGCTAGTCCATTCTCTGGACTCCTTACGTCCCTGGGCAAACCTCGTTCCTGAAGCATAGATTCCCTGATGATTCTTGACGTAGCAAGACCTAAATCGTAATATCCATCATTCGTCTTGCCAGCAAACATTCCGGTGTGAGCTTGAAGTTCGTCCGGCGCGATGGTATTTCTAGCCGGGAGGAATCGGGGATATGCTCGTAGGTTTTTTTGAGGGAGGACAATGAAAGTCCGAGAAGACTGGTGAACTGGTGGTGCTGGTGGGAGATAAGTATAAAACCTGGAATATCTGTGTAAATACGGCTTGCCAGACATCTTATTATGACATGCTCACGTGCGGAAAAGTGCGCCCTCCTGCTCTTCGGCATCGACTAAAGCGTTTAAGCGTTTCTTAAGAGCCTCCTCGTCCCAAAGATTTCCAACATATTTCATATGGTCCGTCGCCCATACGAAGCCAACGTTGATGTCTTCGCGCTTATAGTATGCACCGCCGGCAGCGGCACCTGCCAGGACCGCGCCGCCAAACGCGTATACAGCAGGTGCGGCCCATTTCTTCCATCCAGCAGCGTTTGACTGGTCATCTGCAGTTATTGGGTGTGAAGGAGTTACAGATGTAGAGGCCTTTTTCGCGCCTAATCCAGCCAATGCACCAAATATGGTTGATCCTACAGTCTGAGCTGTACTTGCGTATTCAGCAGCCTTAGTAACTGTACTCTTGAAGACGTAGGGATGTAATCCGAGATACTGTGGAGGCATTAGTGAACAGAGCTTGACGGATAAGGAAGTATCTTGCAGGAGTATCAAATGCTATGCACGCGATTATTTTGGGCCAGAGGGGGCATCGCTTGTCTGGTCGAGTGCTGATGAATTCCAGCAGGGTGTCCGCAATGAGCAAACCTCCCATACTAACGCCTCACGTTGCTATAGGTTGGCTGGATGGTGAGGAAGGTAACGTACCTATGGCCACAAAGCACAATCTTGGCTTTACCAGCACCACCACCAGAGGCAACTTCTCTCTCAACCGTAAGGGTGGTAAGCCAGTCTGCGAAACGCACTACGGCTTCATTCTAAGAGACGTCAACAAAATTTCAAGCCATAAACAAGAAAAACCCACTAGGTCGCCCTTAGTCTAAGTGGCATAGAGTTAGGATCGTCCTTCTGTTTCATGGGCGGTATGTCCTACCTCGTAGGCGGGGAACACGATACACTCCACAGAAACTTGGGGAATGGTCTCTGTAAGGATATGCTGTAGTCTCTGGGGAAATGCGCCAAATGTTTCGTCGGTGCCCTTGAACCCGTGGACAAAGACTACAAGAAGCAGATCCGTGACGTCTACTTTGTCGCTCTTCGCATTCAGGGCATGGTTCATCGTGGACGAGCCAGCTCCATTCAATTCCTTCGGGGAATTCGAGTCCATGATACGGACGTGACGCTGTGAGGTGTAGGTTATAGCATATGCGAATTTAGAATTTGTCTTAGTGGCAGTGTCTGACTCGGAAACGATGTCGGCCCCTAACATCAACTTGAATGCTCAAAACTACGATAAGTAGTCGATTTTTGGATTGAAGTACCAAGTTGACGCTAAGTAAACCTCAAGGCTGAAACTGCATATACTATATAAAATCAGCAGATTATTGGCTGGAACTAGTATTCTGACTCTGGTACGGAGCCTGAGTCTGCAATGGAGGGTACGATGCGTGTCCTAACCAGCTTGTCTGGCTTTGAGTTTGTGACCAGCCTATCAACGATCGAGATGGAGATCCTGCGTCATCTGCGATGCTCCCCCGATACTCCGACTGCACAGACTCCATTGTTGTCGGTGTGATCTGCAGCTTACCGGACTGGAACACATTCCCTGATGGACGAGGCGTTGCTGGTTGGACACTCGTATGGGAACTTACGTCTCGAGAGGAATGAACACCTTGCGGAGAGGGTTTATGCACGGAAGGTTTGGAGGGACGAATACCCGCTGTTGCAGCGGACTGATGGACATCGGTTACCGAGAAGCTAGAGTTCTGACGAGACTTGCGATTCCTACGGGTATGAGAACGAAGCGTCCCATACCACGGCTGTTTCTGAGCAGACGTTGCAGGTGTATGGATATCTCTTGTTGGAGTCAAAGCTCCCATCAATGCCGTAGAGGGCGAATGTTGCTTGGTTTGAAGGGGTACTAGAGATGAAGTTGTTAAGGATGGCCGTGGGCTCGATACTGCCATGTGGGAACTTTCTGCGGTCGACTGCAATTCTCCCTTATAGCTGATCTCGTCTGTCTGTGGAAGTGTGGATGTGACAGCATAGTTCTCTAACCTTTCTGCCTGAAGTTGTGCGACCTGTGCACGACGCTGGCTGTACTCAGCGTCATCGGCGTCAACATTCATGCATTGCGTAAGCTGTTTCTCCACCGAATCCTGTGATCCAGACGAGGACGAAAGAGAATTCTCCTGGGAATTTTGCCACTGGGAACTGAGTGACTTCGCTACCGAAAAGCATTCATCTTCGCGTTTCCTCTTTCCTCTTGTGGCTTCGTGGACCAATGAATCGAACGACGGACTGCCCGGGACAGCAGGCAATACAGGAGAACCAACTGGAGACGACAGTGATGCAAAGGTCGGGGTAGCATACATGCCTTGAGGAGATCGAGCCAGAAACGGCTGTGATTTGGTGGGAGTATCGGGTCGAGATAGCATACTCGGGGAAGACTGCTGTTGCATGTCAGGCGAGGGGCTGTGGAAGTCGTCACGATCGGGAGAAGGTGCGGGAGCTTCTGAGAAAATTCCCACTTCTTCGTCAGACGATGTGGGTGAAAACGGTGGCGGGCTCGAGGCAGGTGGAGAAGGAAGAGAGGAGGATGGTTCAACATCGGCAGATGCATCTATAAAACCATCACATCGTGTCAACCCAACAGAAGAGTGTATTAACTCACGCTGTTTGGATTTTGGATTGCTACTCGGCTGATCTTCATAAATCAGGTAGGAATTTTCTGTGTAAAACGTTCCAAAACCAGACATACTCTCCCCTATGCCTTCTTCGGCCCTTTTCAACATAGGTATATCTTTACGCATGACTGGAACCACCTGGCGAACGTGGTCATGAATAACATGGTGCACCAACTCAGCATTTATGGAGAAGGTTAGACGACACCAAGCCCATCTACAGCTGTGTACCCGAGGGTGGTCGTGAGGTTGTAATTGGACCGACAGGCTTGGTGATCCTGGGGTCACATTCGCGCGTATCATGGAATGATACCAGATGGGTTTGAGGCTGTGAGTGTGAAGAAAGACAGTAAAAGTGGAAAGAGAAGATAAATAAACAGTAGAGAATTTAGCCAATAGGTAGATTGAGGGGGAGGGGGAGAGTTGTTACACTCAGAGCTCGAGCCAGAATTGAACTCGACGGCTCGGGACAAGCCATTCGAACAAAATTATTTGCACATGTTTGATCATCAGGGTTTAGCCTTCCTCCGCTGTCACTATCACAAAGCAAAAACTCTTATTGATCATGTCCGTCTTTGACAAATCTTTGGCGCTCGCATATCTCGGACTACCAGACGACTATGAGCCTTCTCCACAAAATGCCACAATCCCCTTCTTGGTCAAACATGTATCACAACTTCCACCCCAGCTCCTGGTGCATTTCAGCTACATAACTTCTCCAAAGGATCGAACGGTCATCACTATTATCCGTAATCGCCGTCTAAAGTATGCTGGGAGCAATCCACCTGAACTGTGCTTTGCCTTGGCAAGTAGCAGATGGCCTAATTTGTGGCAAGGGAGGGGGCATCCAGGGGTGGAAGAGGCTGTCGAGGAAAGGGCTTGGGCTGACAATGAGTTTTT
This sequence comes from Tricholoma saponaceum, assembly GCA_003313625.1. Taxonomy (NCBI): domain Eukaryota; kingdom Fungi; phylum Basidiomycota; class Agaricomycetes; order Agaricales; family Tricholomataceae; genus Tricholoma; species Tricholoma saponaceum. Next base: position 1,938 of record QLOJ01002508.1, on the reverse strand, counting down.
ACAGGGTTCAACGAAACACGTCGGGAAATTAGGTAACTTACTGGGTGGTTACGAGGAGGAGCGCGAGACCGAACGTGTGAGAATTCTAAGAAGAGAGCGGGCGGTAATCAATGATTTCGTTCCAGAAGAAGATGAGAGCAGTGATGAAGGTGGGAGCGATGTTGCCATAGATGAGTCACTCGAGGATACCAAAGCATCATTTGAACGGCGGATACGAGAGCGCTTTGTATATGGATTGCTTGAGGCGAGCTGTAATCTCGAAAGAGGTTGGAAATTTAATCCTGACGCAATTTGCAGCCGTTCGAATACGACAAAGTTGATTGGGACGAATCTTTGGATAGCGAAATCGACAGAGAAGAAGAAGAGCGTTGGTTTGATGAAGAGGAGTCAGAATAAAGCTTGCAGAGTGTTGTATACGCGAGAGTCAAGGATGCAAAGAATTCTGTAGTTAGCAGGAATGTCACACTAGTCACAGTGGTGCAGAACGGCTTGCCCTCAACTTTGAACACCTGAAGCCGCTGCCCACCCTAAATCATGTCAAGCAGTCTCATTCCGCCGCCGACTTTTGCTCAACATCACGTATTCATCGACTCCATTGCTTCATCTCCCCTTGACTCCCTTATCGAAGTTCCAAAGAAGAAGAAAAAGAAGCGTCATCGCGAAGGACATGAGCCACATGACGGACCAGAGAAGAAAAAGAAACGGAAAAAGCATCACAGCGAACAGTCCGATGCTCAAGAACAGACTTCAGTGGATCCTGCCCTTCTAACCGCTGTTCTTTCCAACGATGCTCCTCCTGTTAAACGCAAGAAGAAAAAGAAGGACAAGGAGATACAGCAAATAGATGCTCCATCTGCAGAGCCTGCACAAACAATGGACGATCCAGAGAATTCCAACCCACAGGCAGCTGCAGCAGCATTGATCTCGGCAATCGTCGCTGCTGCTACGGGGACTTCAGACTTTGTTCCGGAGCATTCCGATGAATTTCAACACCGGGTCCCACCTTACATGCTTTCTCACCCAGCCCAACCCCATTACATTCCATATCCCTTCAACTCTTATCCCTATGGTGTTTCACCGTTTATGCCACCTAATGCCGCACTTCCTACGACCATCTTTCCTCCCACAATGAACCTTCCCTTTTCTGAAATGACATTTGGGTCTAACGACGATGTGTTGCGTGCCTTGCAAGCATTGGACATGTCTCAAATTACGAGTGTTCTCAAAACACTTGGAGACGCTGCTGCTGCAGTGAGTGGGCAATCATCCCTGGGCGAGCAAGTACGTCCAACTCCTTTGGGTCAAGTTCCAGTTGCATCAGGTGCAATTCTGGGTCATCCATTGAACGATCCGAGCCCTAACCCTAGACACAAACGGACACTTGATATGAGTCTGTCGGGCCCTGAGCATCAGACTAACCCTGATCACGCCTACATTCTTGCAAATAAGTGGTTGAACGCTGGAAAGCTGTCCGAACTTGCCAGGACTGAAGGTGTGTTGACTCTTCTAATGAAGACGGTCGTCCTTAGTGGAGTTTAGGTCTTGTATACAAGAAGGGCAAATTTTCTGCTATCGAAGAAGAACAACTTAAATGCGCGATAGAGAATTACCGGACTGTACGTTGCGTTTAATTTTTTCATCAAATGGACAACTGCATCACGCTTTATAGTCTAAATCATTAGCGCCCGAGCACATGGAAGACGTTATTTTCCCTAAAATTGACAAGAACAAGGATAATGCTTTCTGGTCCGAAATAAGTCAGATAAATTGTCGACGCTTAATACCTTTTGGAGATTAATGACTTCTCCAGCTGCCGCCGTTCCTCAGCGTCCTATCATCGCTGTGTATCATCACGTTCGCAGGAGCTACCACCCGCTCAAACAGCAAGGGAAATGGACATCGGCCGAAGACGCTACACTCAAACAGTAAGTCACGTTC
>QLOJ01002502.1:0-28836 GCA_003313625.1 Tricholoma saponaceum | reverse complement strand
CATACTCCCTCATAACCCATAGCCTGAAGTGTCCACAGAAGGGGTATGGGTTAAGAGGGTGTCGACTGTATGAATAATGGACTGCGTTAACTGTAAGAGGCTTGTAAGGTAGGGCTCAAGCACGATGTGCCAACACCACGTGATAAAGCGTGACAATTTGACGACTTTCTACCAAAAAGTTAATGGCGGTCGAAACAGTGTGAAAATGAAAATTTGAGCCGCGCCAGGTTCTTCATATAGTTAATATCTACAGATCAGCGCGGCTGAATTTTTAATTTACGTCCATATTAAAGGGCCATTAACAAAATACACGTGGTATAGTAGTAATTGATGTGATCAACGCGGAGTCGCGACGCGCTACAGATACCTCATTTCTGATGCCGAGACGGGCTCTTGGGGCTCTAAAAAACTTAGGGAATTGGGCTAAGGCTAATACAAACTTGAAGAAGACAATCCTTGGAAAATTAAAGAGAGGAGGAAAACAAGATAAAGAGAATGTGAGTATTAATTCTACTTCCTTATTACAAATTCAAATGATATCACACCTTGAAGAACAACCCAAATGGGACAATAATAGCAAATGAAAATAGCCAATCAGATGAGCTGCTTTCTTGGGGTCATGCAAAACGGACGTACCGTCTTTACCTGCCATCATCAAAAGAAGAAGATCTCGAAAAAAACATGTTGGCAGCATTGGAGACGATATCAATAGAGCAAATGCGGAAGTGCGTGCTTCTCCTCACTAAATATAATATTCTGACCCAAAATAGATATGCCCATCGAGCTCGAAGATTCATGGATGCATACCACCAAGGACTAACTGGAAAGCAAGCTGCATGGGCAGAGAAAAAGTACGATGGCCACAGAGTTCTCCCGGAATCTCTAATGGCTGATATGGAGGCTGACAATATGTTTTAATCGTAGTATTGATCTTCGTAAATACAAATATCTAGTAAAATTCAAGTATAATCTATCATGATCGATGCAATCTAATCACTCTGATCTTGCTGAAGTCACACGTCATTTGACCAAAGTCACGCCACGTGATGTTAGCACATTGTGCTTGAGCCCTACTACCTTATCTTAAGTATGTCTCAACTTCGGCTGTCACCTACCTCCGTCTAATCTCTGTCCAATATTTATTTACAAGCCCGAATCATAAGCCAAATCAAATGTGTATGTTTCTAAATGACCTTTCTGCAGCTAAAACATATTTCTCATTAATATTGCAACTCTGGTGGCAGCTCACCACTCATCCTCGGGGATTGGATCTGGAAGTGTATCACCACATGCAACCATCCTCTCCTTGAGTTCCTTCCGCATCGAGTCCCGCCGGAATTCCGACTGCGAGTTGATGCTAGAAACTATATCTGTACCTGCTTCCTCAAGAATAGATTTAAGGGTATCCTGATCCCAACCCGTCCGAAAGTCGCTGCGGGTTGTCCGTGCTGTCAGAGACCATTTAAGGTGACATTTCAAGTACATATCACGCGTAGCCGAATCAGGATGATCTGGAAATTCTACTCGATCGGGAAGATTGGTAACATGATCATCATGCTCTAGGAATGATACAATCCTGTTATTATTCTAAGGTAGGTGCGTCAGTCCAGAAGTGCTAAGCTCGATGTTGAATACATACCTCAACATCAATCGCCAACTTGTTGTCACAAAAGTGCGTAGATATGTTCTTGGTCATAGTCAGGCAGTTCGCAGGAACCATCATCTCCGCTCGTTGAGGAGCAAATTCTTCATTCATAATGTGACGCATCTTGTAGTAATATTCGGAAGGGCTGCTCTCCAGCTGTGTAGCTATGTTAGGGATGTACACAGAGCCTATGACACATGGGGAACACACCGAGTAATGCATATAGGGGGGTACAATCCACAGTACTTCTAACTGGTCAGTAGCTCCAGTCAAAACACATTGCTCCTGATCTCGCTGCTTTACAACCTCATCCAGATTTTGGGAAACTGTCGTCTGTGGAGTCTTCTTGGGGTTACCCTTAGAAATATCAAATATCAGTCATACCTCAGAGAACTCCTCAGGAAACCTCCCTCCAATATTGGAATAGGAGAGATTCTGGCTAAATGCGTAAGTGTCCTCTCTATCCGAGTCTTTTGGCTGTCAGATTATATATAGAATATAAGCAAGCTAATAGGATTCGTACCTGCGTTATAAATTCCATAATGCCCCTGGACATACTCACTGCTATCACTTAAAGGTTCCCCCTCCGGTTGTAGGGAATAGGAAATAACGTCCACACGGGTAACTTTTACCTTGTATACTGTCGCCGCTGCTTCGTCCTTATTACCGACTTTGGCATTCTCGATCCCCTTCATGAGCTCGGTATAGTGGATGAGGGTATTTATCCAATCATGCATTCTAGCTGCCATCTGAGCCCCATCGCCTTCACACCAACCTGTGCCGTGATAAGTGTACTGGCTCGTTGCGTAGAAATAGTACGTACTCGCTACGATGCGATTTGTTGAAGTGCACCATATAAAAACATTATGCTTTGAATTCTCTGTCCTTGCGGAGAAAGGGTAGTAGTAATCATGATCTATGGTATTCGAAGTCATCTTGGGCAATGGGAATGCAGCTTCAACGAAATGCGGAGGGCCGAGTCGTACTTATGGTACTTAATTCAAGTTGACACGTGCCTAAGTCACACATCCGAGTCACAGCCAGAACTTCGAGTCTGCATTATAGTAATTGATTGGTTGATTGTTTTTCTTGCGAGTCTATTGTCCTCCTTTCTCTATTGTCCTCCTTGCTCTCCGTCGACTTCTCTTTTGTCCCGGTACACTTTGATCACACCAACTTGAATATGCCAGTGGTTATTTCAAAACTCTACTGCTCTAACTGTTGTGGACGGCAGGACACTGTCAAGTGTTCAGCGCTCACGGACTCCGGTTATGACCTACTTTGTATTTGTCTCTGGATTTTTAAAATCTCCCGGCCCCTTGAATTGTCGTCTTTTATCTCACAAGTGCTCGCATTAGAGCGTATCTGCAACCTAAGCTGTCAGCCAATCAGCTTGCTACGATGATGAAGAAATTTCCTTGATGTCAGAAAAATGATTTGCAGATATGCTCTATTGCATGGCACTGTCTTCCATAATTTCAGATTAACATAATTGCCACGATCTGTTTTTTTTTTGATTAGTTATGGCAAATCCACATTGTTCTAAACTTAAGACCACGCCGGAAATATATTTCCTTCCTTCCATTACGCTGTCTGATCCGTTATACCTCCTTTCCATTATACTTCCTCTCCATTATACTTCCTTTCCATTATACTTCCTTCCCATTATACTTCCTGCCATCTTGCCGCCATCATATCTTCTCTGTCATCATCTTGCTGTCCTAATCCTGTTGTTCCAGCATTCAACAATGGGGTGAGCTGGTCCATTTTTCTGTTGGTTGCGGTCTATAAATTGAACAGTACGAAGTCTCCTATTGCTATCATCTCTCTCTTCCAACTGCCTTCTGTATCATGGAAAACTGGTGTCTATCCCAACTGGCAAACTCATACCCCAATGAGGATCAGCGAAATACACATATATGGGCCTCTGGTGCTGATAACGGATTGGTGCAATCCGCTAGCCCAGGAGTACTTGGTCTCGTAGCAGGTTCGAAGTAGACTATTTGCAATCGTTTGCAAGCTGATCAGCCTCTGCAGGATGTTACATTGATGAGGGATATGGAATTCCTGCAAAACAATTCTATTCCTGGCTAGATATCATTTGTGGTATGAAACATTGCATCTCAGAATATGACAAACGATAACGATTTGAATCTATATGGATAAGTCTCGTCCAAGTCGGAGAAATTCTTGCTGCTTGTCGCCGAGACTGATCCCAGACCCCTTCTTCTCTCAGCTGAAGCTAAAAGATTCACACACAGCCACGAAGCCTTATCTGGACTCCTCAAGTACTACGAAGAAGGGACTAAATTCGTCCGTCGTAATGATGATACTGGCAAAGTAACGGCAGGCCATTACATTCTATATCGTTACGATGCACAAGACGCTCAGAAACCTAATACACGTAGGTGTTGACACAAGATCGGATAAGAGTCTCTAGTGAATATTTCCCCTAGGTAACTTGATGCCAATCTGGCCTAACCTGCGTAAGGCTCCAATGTCACTGATAGATAAATCTGAGGCAAAGAAGGTGGAAGACGGCAACAGCGAAGAAACGAGGAACGGGCGGGTAACTATAAACAAGTTTCACTCTATATGGCAGAGACATTGACCGTATGTGCAACAGAATAAACAGTTTAGGGATAAGGGACGAGAGATATACAGCGCATGCCTTGCCACAGGAGATCGAGCACCAGATCGCAAGCTCCGTGGTAAAAATTATACTGCCTTCGAAATCGCCCACATCTTTCCGCTGGCTGGTGTCGGTCAGGTATACACAACTGCTGCAGAATTCGTACTACTGTTAGTTGATCAAGATATCCAGCCGGGTTACACGAGCCATATGAACAAGGAGACCAAGGCCCTTGTCGAGAACTACGATGCAGCAAACAGACCCTGTAATTCCGTGTTTTTTCGAGTGGATGTCCATCGCTTGTTTGACGATTATCAATGGTCCTTCTATGTATGCTTTCAGCTGTTCTCCTGCACTTTCATTGCCCTTGATTAAGAACTGTATAAATTTAGTATGACTCACCAGCAGACGATAGCCCTGCACATACGGTATACAAGAACTTCAAGATCGTTCGTTTTGAGCGAGGCGGAGCTACGACGTTAGGAACTATAGGCAAGACTATAGTATTTGACTTTGATGCATCCAAACCGGAGCATGCACCACATCCCCTCTTGCTGGCTGACCACCTGCGGACGTGCATCCTTCTGAATGTGAGGGGTACAGGCAGGAACAAGAAAACCAGAACTTGATCATCCTGTGACACAATAAATTGTATTAGTTCAATGGTGTTTCAGAAATGAATCCTGTAGTGCATGTTTGTACCATTACAAGTTTGGAATTTGAAAGAAAGGATCCATGCCATTCAACCTGTACCAACACTGCCACTGGTAGTGATGTACAGGGTCCGGCTCAGCTCGAAATCCCGGGCTTGCGCTCGGCTTGAGTGGGCTCAGGGTTCGATACATTGCGAGCCTGGTCGCAGGCCCGAGCTCGGCTTGGGCTTAGTCGGTCCGGAAGTTCTATAACTTCTAAGGTCAAATAGAACATACGGAGCCTATGACACATGGGGAACACACCGAGTAATGCATATAGGGGGGTACAATCCACAGTACTTCTAACTGGTCAGTAGCCCCAGTCAAAACACATTGCTCCTGATCTCGCTGCTTTACAACCTCATCCAGATTTTGGGAAACTGTCGTCTGTGAAGTCTCTTGGGGTTACCCTTAGAAATATCAAATATCAGTCATACCTCAGAGAACTCCTCAGGAAACCTCCCTCCAATATTGGAATAGGAGAGATTCTGGCTAAATGCGTAAGTGTCCTCTCTATCCGAGTCTTTTGGCTGTCAGATTATATATAGAATATAAGCAAGCTAATAGGATTCATACCTGCGTTATAAATTCCATAATGCCCCTGGACATACTCACTGCTATCACTTAAAGGTTCCCCCTCCGGTTGTAGGGAATAGGAAATAACGTCCACACGGGTAACTTTTACCTTGTATACCGTCGCCGCTGCTTCGTCCTTATTACCGACTTTGGCATTCTCGATCCCCTTCATGAGCTCGGTATAGTGGATGAGGGTATTTATCCAATCATGCATTCTAGCTGCCATCTGAGCCCCGTCACCTTCACACCAACCTGGGCCGTGATGAGTGTACTGCGTGGCTTGTTGCGAAGAAAGCAGTGCAATTACGTACTCATTACGATGGGATTTGTTGAAGTACACCATATAAAAACATTATGCTTTGAACTCTCTGTCCTTGGGGAGAAAGGATAGTAGTGATCATGATCTATGGTCATTTTGTCGGTTTCGCCGATCCTCCAAATTTTCCGAAACGCGTCGTGTCACGGTCACGTGGTCTACAAGCTAGATAAGGCCTAAACTTTGCGCTAGCAAGAAAATCAGAACTTCAAAGTTATTCCAATGGAAATAAATTGCAACGCTCGTCGCGTCTATATACATGATACATCATAACTAGAACCAGTAGAAATAGTAAGGGAGCGTGGTAATGCGTGAGCGTAAGCAGAAAGACAGACAAACGAGTGCGTAGAATAACGAAAGATAGGATAGAATACAAACTACTTTTGATAGCGTAAGGTATTGCCAGTTGACCCGGGAGAGGTATCATTGAAAAGGTGTATGATACAGTAGAACACAAAGGAATGAGGAGAGAGATAATGATATAGTGTGCTTCATATGGCTTCTGTCGATTGCTTGTGGATAACCACATGTATCACATCAAGTGACTGTGTACCCGCATGAGGAAGCGTGATGGGATAAACGCTCGGAGGCGTGAATGGACGGTGAAATGGAGCTGGCACGACATCACTGAATGGGGCTGGAGACGGTGTCCGTGTGCGTCCAGCCTGCGATTCATGATACGCATCAGAGATGTAGATGCGGTCGTGTGAGCCCACTGCACGTAGGGAAGGGTGGCTAGCCTGGGCATGGAGACCCGTCCGGGAGGATTGCGGTGATACGCGGGGAGGGTGAATGCTGCCTGGCCCAGGAGAGGTGATGTCGCTGTGAGGTTGTTGGTGAGAGTACGCTGGGGGCGTAGGGGATGTTGGGGAGGAGAGACCGGCGGATTTCTCGACGTCGGTTTCTGTGTATGTGTCCATTGCGACCTCGTTCCCACCGAAAGATGAAAGAGAGTCGACAAGGTGCAGTTTCTTTGGTGAAAATGGTTTGGAGATGTATATCGGCAGAGAGCCGTGAGGGGTCGCCGAACGAGATCCTTGAAGCTTCTTCCACCTGTGGCAGAATGTCAGTCAAATGTTTCATTGATTGTAAAAGTTCCAATAAAATACTCACCCGGGGAACGAGACATTGATTTTGCCAGTGATCCCCTTGCCAGAGTGAGTTTTAAATCCGAGCCGTGTTAAGACCCAGCGGTAAATCAATGAATAATGCTTCTTCGCCTCGGAGGCAAATCCAAACAGCGCGAAAAACAGAAACGCGCAGAAAACAGGGAGCCACCTCGTCAGCTCGACGGAAGTCTCGAAAGACCGGTCTCCACGCCAGAAAATAGTGGGCACGAATCCGATGCGGCCGAAATTGAAGTGGGTCTCTTCCCAGGAGACCCAAGGTGCCATTCCGACGCCTTTGTTAGCAATGTAGATGGAGTAGATGGTGAGTGGTATCGTAAACATCATGTCGACGACGGCAAGGAGCATCAGGCGAAGGTATCGGCTAGGGTTCATGGTAGAGTTGGAAGAGAGCAGTTGGTTGAATTGTACACGTCTGATCCAGAAAGAGCGTAATGTGAGGCCTTAACAAGGGCGCGAGCGTCAGCAACACGGTTACTTTGAATGGAGGCTGAACTGACCCGAATACACAAATGACACGAGTCCGAGGACTACAGGCCACGAAAAATACAGAAAATAAGCTGGAAGGGTGTTGTAAATGGCCGGATAGCAACCAATATCCTCCAATATATCGAAGCGATGGGGTTGAACAACGACATCTAAACACCGACATTAGATTATAAATAATGGGCGTTAGCACAGTGAAAAGGGACGTACGCAAGATCATGGCCAAAACGGGTATACCAACAGCGATGCACAGATCACCAATAACTAATCTTCGTTTCTGTAAAGATAAGAGAATTAGGGTCGCGTTAACTGAAGAGCAATTAAATCATACATCTTCGCGAGTCACAGACGCAGTGCGGACCGCAGTGATATTGTACAGGCGACGGCTGATGCACAGCGTAGATGCTGGGATACCAATAGATACACCAAGGAGCAGCTTCGAAGCTGAGTGAATGGATTAGTTACTATGTATTGGAGAGAAAGAGAAAGTAGAAACTCACAAATATCACACCATATCGGTGCTGGATTCTGAACATTGCCTCGCCAGACCAAAGAGTTCACGAACTCGATGAGACAAGCCATTGAAGTCCATATCATGAAAGCGCAAGTGCCTGAGTTCCAGGCTTGTATGTGCCATGGTAATGGGATGAGACTGACAAGAAAACCAAGAAAAGAAAAGATAGGAAACAAGGGGTAAGTTGGATCGAGCGACACTGGCATTGGTATGATTTTTTGGACACAACGAGGTCAAAGTATGAGGAGATGGGAGAACTGCAGCTGATGGATTAGCCATTTCTTTATGAGTAGACTGTCGTTCCGCCAAAAAGTCCTTTGTCCGACACCGTGACAAAGGTCAATGGAAGTCACATAGCGTGACATGTCACATCCATTGTCCGACCCCATCCACATTGACGCGTTTCGTTCCTCACACGCTTCTCGTAAAGGTTTATCAGAGACAATGGTAGTTTTCAGAAGCCAGACGTCGCGTGAAAACACGTGAAGATTACCCGATCATTGTCTTCAGGGACACCCACAAGTGACAAGCCTGCCTTAAGACATCTTTGCACTTACTTAGGTACCGTTATCCGCTCTCAAACTCGCCCGTGAAATCTGTTTGCGCCGTCTACTTAGCTCCTCGCGACATGGACATATTTCCAACCCTTGAAGGGTTCCTTCTACCCACCGACTTTACTCCCGATACGCAGACACCCAACCGCGCTGATGAATTGCCCAACTTTGACTTACTCAGTGACCAAGAACGTGGCGATCATGGAACCTCTAGATCCTTCTGTATTATTGCATGAATATAGTAAGTGGCCATTCTATCTACATTCCAACATCGGCCACTAACTCGTCAATTATTCACAGCTATCAACCCCCGATCACGTAGGGTGACTGACTATGCATTCCCCACATCACACTCAGACCTTTCGTATACCCCGTGAGCGCGCACTCCTATGCCGGGGTTCCGGCTGCTAACATATAAATTGTAGACGACAATTGGACGACAACCGTATTTATTCACTATATATCTATTAACACCCTTTGGAAGGGTGTTATCAACCATTATCGTACACCATTCGACAATGTAGCCAACTACCACCCTTCCTTTCGCATCTTCCTCCTTCGTCACTGTCATTATACTTGTAGTAGTGAATACTTCGAATGTATCTCATCCAACTTACAGATCACATCAGTCATTATAGAATATAGATATTCCATCTACGTCCGATAACGTATAAACACCAGGACGGGATAGCTGTCACTGCTGAACGCCAAATAATTTGTCTCCCCCACCCCAGGATAGTTCACCGCACACAAAAGACTGTTGTGAATAAGCCCGCTGAGAGCACGGCAACGAAGGGCGCTGATGCTTAAGGTGATTCAGCGCATTCCATTTGAAGAAGTGTACTAGTATGCATAGTAGTATGCATGATCTAACTTCATACGGCGAGACAAATGCAAGAAGTGCTTCACTTCTGTTGTCTCGACATGAGGGCATGCAGCATAAATTTTGCATGATGCTGTGCCCCAGAGGATGTGATTCTACGGATAATCCGCGCACCAAGAGTATCTCGGGAGAGGGAAAAGACACGATAAATGCCGAAATTACGCGAGGACGCAAACATGTTGGAGGAGATTCTGGGAGGTTTTGCAGCAGACGGAGCTCGAAATGGGTACCAAGTGCGCTAACTTTATATTAGTCCTAGGAATCGTTTCGGTATTAGCATGAAAGACACGGGTCTCAGGGCCCTACTATTCAAAACAGTGTTATGGTGCACTTGCCGGTAATAATCCTCTCCCTCCTCCCCAGCGGATTATCCATGAAAGTTGGGAGCATACCAATTAATGCACCAGGACGACAGCGACAAGTCGGGACATTATACTATAGTAACGGGAAGCTGCGCTATCATTGAATTCGAGACTGCTGTCGCGGGGCGTGGGAAAGAAATCATGAAATGGAACTTATTTTTGCCAGTGTGCCGAGTCCTTGAGTCTGAGCCGAGTCTGGGCACTATGCTTACTGTCTCTAATACCTAACCATTTCCAGAGCTGCCACAGATCATTCATACGCATCATGAGGAGTATGTTGTCGCCCGGATTCAGGGACCCTAGGACAATGGACAAAACCAAGGGATTCTCTCAAGATGGACAATGTCGGATTCCAACAATGGTCTTTCGGTCCGCAAGGCGCGTCGTTGGATCCCCAAACACAAAGAACAATGGCTCGGCGATCCCCTGTCGTATAAAGGATAGTGATGAGCCTCTGACTATCTAATTTTTGCGTCCACCTTGCGCGAGTCTCGTAACTTCACCCTCGCCCTTTCCAGGGAAAGATTCGTTCTGCGCCAACAGACACATCTGCAGACATGGACTCCTTCATATCACTACCGTTCTCGCTAACTCAACTATCCACCGAGGGCGTCGACTCACTATCATACTCTTCCTCCATCGATTACGATGAACCGCCGCTTGTAGATGCAGATCGCCCAAGCAATGACTATGGGAGTTTCTGCACTATTGCCTGAATGATTGCTCGTCATGTATGTCAGATGAGCTTCGCTGAACTTCCCTATTAATTGTTGTATTTCAGTTATACCTCCACATTCCCGCGCATCCGCTAAACTTATTGGCCTGGAGCCGTTTTCGACACCACTTTGAGGGCATTCGTTATTACCATCTCGTCCTCAACATTTGTTATACTTTTCTACCTCTCCAACTTCACCCACGGTCGTTCTTTACATCATCTCTCCTCTTCTGCCCCGTTTTTTGATTGTTGTACGCTGCACCGTGACCGCGTAGATACTGTAGTATTAGTACTAGTAGCGTTGTACGACGTAATGTCCCAGAGGTTAAAGAATCGTGTAATATCATGCAGATCGTTAATGGTAAATAAGTGGAACCCCCGGGCCGGCAGACATCACTGACTAGTACATACTACTACTACTACTAGTACTCGTTCTCACCTACCACTCAAGTTCTGGCCGTTCAAATACTCGTGCTTGGACCTCACCTCAACCTAGAGCTGCAGTTGGTGCGATGGTTCGGAACAAACATTAGATTAATGGGGATTTGCCAATTCACCACTTGGACATTGTCCCTCGGCTACCGAATTTGGCGGACAAAGGCCTCTGCACAAAGACTCGACTTGCCTCGCAGATTCTGATTGCGCATTGTCACGGAACAATGTACTATTCGAACCTTCACAATCTTAAAGCATAAGAAATTGGACGGCTGGGAACATTTTGAACCGCGTAACCATACCCTCTTTCGTCCAAGAAATTCTATAATCCAGACTCTACTCATCTTCAATGGATACTTTCATATATCTTGAGTCCCTCATGGCGAACATCGATTCTACAGACCTCTGCCCCGCTTTCCCAGACACATGTGCAGAAGAGAGCCCCCCCGTAGATCAGGAACGCCTCGACTCTGGAAGTGCTTACGCAGGATTTTGCACTATCTCATAGCGTATCACAAACTGTGCGCAATTTACCTTCATTAAACTGCTGTATTCAATTCATTTCGTGCGCAGATCCCTTACCTCTTCGCCTTTCAACCTTGTCTAGCATTTTGTGTTTGTCCTGGTGGCATCCGTAAGGCGCTTATACATCTTTCCATGCCAGCCAAACTAATCATTTCTTCAGCTGCAATATCATGATACCCACTCGCACCCTATCTTTATTTAGTTTATCCTTCCCTTCGCTACAGTCCGTTCGAATTCGTTACCTTTAGCGTATCACACCCCCAAGTTCTACGTAGTCTTCCAACCACACCGTTCCCTTCGATTCGCTCTCCGGCTGTACAACCTACATTTTTGTATATTGTTTTGCTACTTTATATGAAAAAGATAATGAGATGTAACATACCTAATCTCTTTAGTAGGCGTAGATGGGCTTTCTACTATGACATTTGTAAATTCACTGTCAGCTGAAATTTCACAACTAGTCACATCATGATGGTGGGCAACCATTTCCTTGGAGAGGATGGCAAAGCTTGTGACGCTAGGCTCCTGCATTTCGTCATCACCAGTATGTACCTAGTCTTATCAAAAACGAAGTAATGTTGACCTTTACTAGTAGCGCGATGAGCACAATGGGACGTGTAGTATATATTATCGACTAATGCATATGGTTACAGTAAAGTACTTTCACTTCTGAATATACAAGTTACTTGACATCATCATTATCCATAAGTTTGATTATTAATATACATGCCAGAGGAATAGAAAGGCAGACTAAGTCTTTGTGAAACATGATCGAAAGGAGGGTGGAGAGATAGCTAACAATACAGATAAAGAACGTGGAAGGCCGAAAGGTGCATCAAGCAAGGATAGGGGTGAAATTTGAGTCAGATAGCGTTAAACAGGACAAAAATCATGCGATCGAGGACTTGGCGTTATAGGTGTGGTCGGTGAAGAAGAATTACAGTCATCTAAAGGATCCCTGCTCAGAATAACCGAGTTAAGGGGTGAGCTTGGAGTGTATGGCGTGGAGAATTGGGTGTCGTCTGTGATGTTTGTCACGGATGATGTGAATGAGGCGGGGCGTTTTTCGTCGTAAATGAACGATGCAGAGGGAGGCGGTGAGTAAGTGGGGAGGGAGGGTGTAGTCGAGGTGACGGCGTTCACTTTGGGCTTATGATGTCTATCGGCGATGAATATATCAGTATGGCATTAAAACAAGGCTTGCTGAATACGTACCCTATAGTCATGGAGTTCTGTGGGGTATTGACTTTCGGGCGAAGGCCTAGAGGTTTAAGGAGCCACCAGAACGCGTTGCGATAGTGTTTCCTCGCCTCTGCTGCAAAGCCAAAGAATGCGAAGAATATGAAGGCACATAACGGGGTGAGCCACCGAGAGAACTCCAGGGACAGAACAGTTAGACGATCTGACCGCCAAAGCAACGCGGGAAATTGTTCGACGCGCGAGAAAGCAAAATGCGTGTCGTCCCAGCTTCGCCAAGGGCCGATAGGGGTGGCAGTTGCGTTCAAGTATATCGTGAATATGGCAAGAGGAGTCGTGAAGCAGATTTCTGTTGTCGCTAAAGCCATGAGCCGGAAATACCGACTGACAGTCAGTGATTTGTTGGATGATAGAAACTGGCTAAATTCGAGCCGGCGTCGAGCGAAGGAGCGTAGAGAGAGCACTTAGAGGAGACGTCAGCGCGGAAAAACACAAAAGACATTGTACATACCGCAATAGACCGCAGACACAAGACCAATCAAAATAGGCCACATGCTCGAAATGAAGTAGGTAAGCAGGGTGTTATACAAAGCAGGGTAACATCCGATTTGTTCGAAAACATTGAAACGATGGCCTTGGACCACGTATTCTGATGCGAAGTTCAGGCATTAAAAGGGTTGTTAAAAGAATTAGTGCTCACGAAGGGCGATAAATAGTAAGGGGAACAGGACGCAGATGAGAGTATCGATAATGACAGCTCGTTTTTTCTGAACAGGAATAACGTCAAGAGCTGTTCTCAAGGGGAATCAAAGAATATGTACTTCTGCTCGTGTAACAGTAGCTGCGTGAACGCTTGCAATTTGATAAAGACGTCGATTGATGCAAAGGGATGCCGCTGGGAGGCCAACAGACGCTCCGAGCATGATTCGGGTAGCTATGGATTCGTCAGACATCACCGTTTTAGACGATATAGTGAAATCACAAACATATGTCACACCAAATCGGTGCTGTATTGAGAGCATTGCTGGCCCACACGACGGAATTCACGAATTGATTAAGGCATGCCAGGGATGCCCACATCATATAAAAACATGTCCCCGAATTCCAAGCCTGGAGATGCCAGGGAAGGGGAAGCAATGCGAGAACGAAGCCAAGGAAGGCGAAGATTGGGAAAAGAGGGTAGGATGGATCATACATTGATAAAGCAAAAGTAAGGTGTCCTCAGGGGTAGCTAGTATGGTGAGAGGAAGAGCTTGGACCCGGTTACAGGACATTTTGGTGTATGAGATATATGATGCGAGGACAATGAGAGTCACGAACAAAGGTCCACGCGAAACGTCACATCACGTCATCGACAATGGCCACAACTTTGCCCAACAGCACAGCCACACCTGTATTTGGACGCATGCATTTCAAGTTGCCATTGTGCAATGCTTAAAGCTCCGGAACTAGTCGTAAGTAGGGTGGTGCCGAATTCCCATGATGGGACTGCTTGGCGCCGCGCCATCGGCGAGTCTCCTAGCATGTCAATCTGCTGCGGATGCGTACTGCTGCTCTTAGTAGTCAATGCCCAGCGAACTTCGAGGGTACTCATTGCTGATCACGAACTGCATACTTGGAGAATAACACAAAACAGATATGCATATGCCGATACTATTACTATTACTAGCTGGTTCGAAGTCCATTGTTCTCGAAAAAATCACATCCAACGCAAGAATACTAGATTGTAATAATGCAATGTTGTAAAACGAGTGTATAGGTGAATATATAATAGACAGATAGATGGAAGGGAACGAAATCAAGGAGAGTGGTGCCCACAAACAGAAATTCTAGTGAGTGGAGAGATGATGTCTAGCATCGTAACAAGGGTCTTGCTCGTAGTAGTCGTAGTAGTACAGATAGTTAATTAGGCTTTTATGATGTTGACTGAGTTTGACTTGGTATCGTGAGGCACATAAGTAAGATCATGAGACAGCCGCGAGGATTCAGGTGAAGCTGGCGTAGCAGGAACCGGCCATTCGACTTTATATTCAGGGAGGGTGGGCGATTGGTGGATGGAAACGGTGTAGTCGCTTTTGCTGAAGCTGTTCCTTGCAACAGACGACGTGAAAGAATTGCGGCGCGGGGGCGGAGGCTGTGAGATGAAAACAGGTAACGTGCTGGTCGTCGAGTTTTTCACTGGGGTAAAGCCAGAGTGGACTTTGATGCTATGTACATAATACGACACGTAAGAACTACGGAAGATGACCAGGAGATATAAGGAAACGTACCCAGACGATGTTTTGGGAGGAGGAAGTACGCCGAAGCGCTTGAGAACAGCCCAATAAGCAAGCCTGTAATGTTTCCGCGCTTCGTCTGCGAAGCCAAAGAAGGCGAAGAACAAGAATGCGCAAAAGACCAAGGTCCAGCGGCTGAGTTCGTGTGTAACGAGTTGGATAGTGTTGGACCGCCATAAGATGCCTGGGAAGGTACTGATGATGTACCAGTCGAAGTGGATGTCGGACCAGCTTTTCCAGGGGTATATGGGGGAGGCAACGATGTTTAGGTAGAGGCCATAGGAAGAGATGGGGATGTTGAAGAGAAGCTCGGCGGTAGCGAGGAGCATTAGTCGGAAGTATCGGTTGATGGTTAGAGATGAGTTGGTGGAGGAAACGAATTGGCTGAATTGGGCGCGGCGTTTCATGAACGCGCGGAGGGTCATGACTGTTGATTGGTTTAGTCGGTGTGAGGAGAGGTTGGATGTAAAGATACGTACTGCAGTAAACGGCGGAGACGAGACTGATGATATTCGGCCATAAGAAGCTCAAGGGGTATGCGGGAGGCGTGTTTACAGTCGTGGGGAAACATCCAATGTCTTCCCAGATGTCGTAACGGTGACCTTGCACGATGAATTCTGACAAAAAATAACGTTAAAAAGTGGTGATGGGTTTACCTAGAAGAAAGACTTACGAAGCGGTATTTGAAGCATAGGGATTCCCAGCCCTATTGCTAAATCTTCCATGACTGCGCGTTTTTTCTTAGGGTGACGCGTCAACGGCGTAACAAGAAGAAAAGCGAGTTACTCACATGCGCCCGCGTTGTAGTCGCAGTCTGGCAAGATGCGATCTTGTACAGTCGCCTATTGATACAGAGTGACGCGGTGGGGATCCCGATGGAGACGCCAACTATAATTCTTGTTGCTGTGTATAACACTCAGATAGGGTATTCAGGAAGAAGGAATAATGGACTGACAGATATCACACCAGACCGGCGCCCAGTCAATAACATTTTGGTGCCAGATGATAGAGTTGATGAAAAGGTTGAGGCAGCCAACCGCCGTCCACATCATGAAAAGACATGTTCCAGAATTCCAAGCTTGCAAATGCCAAGGCAAAGGAATCAATACGAGAATGAAACCAATGAAAGCGAATATAGAGAAAGCGGGATAGCTTGGATCAGCCATTAGAGGAGAGGGTCACGGCAAAGTGTGAGGCGAGGTATGGATGAGGAGAAGGATAAACGAATATCTTTTTGAATGACTGCATTTCTACAATGTGTTCAATGTCCTTTGTTCAGCTGGTGGGAGTGAGCACAATGGGTAGCGGTGTTTGAAATCCCGACCATTGATTATGTAATTGACTGTCGATCAACATTGAACGCAACTTCTTACTGCCGTGCGTTCCAACTAAGCCTCATGCATATGGTCCCTTTTCAAGTTACTAATGAGTTTCTAACAGGATAAATATGTGCGATATTCCCCATAGTGAGATATTGAACATCCGTTTCCGTCACGGTCGCCATTGTCAGGCGTTCTCATGCTCGCGTGTGATACCAGCCGCGCTACCCTACCGCAAGGCAACCCATGTGTCATTGAAGGAAAAGAATAGTCGAACAATGGGTCGCTTTGTTTACAACAACCATTATCCGCCGGTCCATTGTCTCGCTTACAATGTGATATGACCTTTATAGCTACAGATCTTTCCACCCACCCACACCCGTTGCTTTATCCCCACCACCAAGTGATTTCGATTTCTCGCGATACCAACCATATCATTCTCCACTACATAGTGAGATCGCTCACTCCAATGGATACATTCACAACCTTCGAGGATTTTGCCCTACTACCTCACACAGACTTCGAGTCCATAGATTGTCACAACGACGACGACATCATGCAGGAGCTCGCAGACGCTGATCACAAGATGGGATATGGCGGCTACTGCATAATCTCATAGCGCTCAACCACCTCACCACCGTTCATAAATTCCTTTGTTTCGGTTTCGTTCTCCGCCTTCAGCTTTCTTCTACACTGTAACGTGAGTCTATCCATCTCTGCTCCATATTGCCCTAACTCACAGGATTGTCTTTAGATATACCCATCAGTTTCCCACTTTGACGCGCGTTTCATCGCGCTCTGCTCTGCCCTTTCGTGCTTTTAGAGCATGGCTGTTTATTCGTATGCTGGTCACACACCTATTGGATGTCGCAAGATGGATAGAAGGGGGGGGGGTTATTATTTGCGCTGGCCAAGGAGAGCTATGCAGCACGACGCTCTTTATTTTTCTTTAACTTATTTCTCTTCGATTACGATCCACAAGTGTAACAAATGTATCACGCGCATTTCCGAATTTGTTAGCTTTACTTTAGTGTATAACATAGTCAAGCTACATAGTCGGTTTCCAATCAGTATAGCTGTCTTTCAATGCACAATTCACTCAGCAGGCGGGGGCTTCCCACTATACCTCAGGAACAAATAACTTGAATTATGAGCGTGTTTGTGCTGGAGCAGGTTGATAAACGAATGTAAACTTTACGCCTCAAAAACCAGAGGAATTTCATGTCGGACGCCCTCATTACGAAGAGACTGCATGTATCAGGGTTAACACCTGCGCTGACAGCAAACGACCTCAATCAGCGACTTTCTTCTTTTGGAACTGTAAAAGCTCTAGATGGCTTTGGTCTCCTGGACAGTTTGGGACAACCCAGAAAATTCGGGTATATCACGATCGAGACAACACCAGCAAAACTTGCAAAATGTACGTGAAATTGTTCATGTCAAAGACTACGCTTTTAATCTGTATTCGTTGTCAAATTAGGTCTAAATCTCCTAAGCGGCTCCACATGGAAAGGCGCGAAACTACGAATCGGGGAGGCTAAACCCGATTTTGCAGAAAGGTGCGTTACGACCTTCGTAAGTTTTGCGAATTTAGCTGACAATACGACATAGAATTGCCCGCGAGAATTCCTCCAGCCTCGACGAACCCTCCAAAAAGAAAACCAAGCGCCCTCGCTTTCTCGGCGTCCAAGCACCCGATATGTCCCTCGTCACACCGGAAAATGTTGCACAGAAACCTGGCTGGACAGTCACCCCCCTCGGGCGGATACTACGTCCGGTAAAGATGAGGCCTGCAAGACCCCTACCTCCTCCCACTGAGGTGCGAGTCAAGAAACTTGGTGAAGGAGAGGTGAAGAAGAAGAAAAAGAAAAGGGAAAAGGACCCGGAGTCTAGGGCAAGGGTGCGGACGATTGATATGACTCGGTGGGGAAGCGTGTATCTGAAGGGCAACTTTTTGGATATGGAAGTTGTCGGGGCTGGGCAGCATGGCGCAAGTGAACCGCTGAATGTGGCGCCTGATCTGGAGGATGCTGCTGGCGCTAGTAGCGATAGTGGAACGGAAGCAGAACTCGCAGAAGCAGACGTATCAGCGGACCACGCCCAGACGGCCCAGGCCAATCCCACTTTACAGCCAACACCCATTTTGAATTCAGCGCCAGCTTCGACTCCAACGCCCCAGCCTCAGGCGCCCCCAGCCACGAGTGGAACTCCCCTCCTCGCGGAAGAAAAAACCCATAATCTCACACTACTTGCATCACTCTTCGGTGGGAAGACTGATACAGATTGGGTTGGAAGAGAAGACTTAGGATCGGACGTTGATGAAGATGAGATGATGCGGAAGGGAGTGTTCGAAAAGGAGTTCGAAGACGGGGAAGAAGAGTTTGAGATCGTGCCTATGGACGGTGATGTGGATGAAGATTTACAGACCGAAGACGAAGAGGAGGAGAACCCCCTTGAACCGATGGATGTGGATCAGGAAGCTGGAGTAAATTCAAAACTCCAGCCTGTCGTCTCATCAGCAACAAACCAGCAGCAACGAAAACAGCCGATGAAACTGAAAGATCTATTTGCCCCCCGTGAAGAAGAAGGTATGTAATTTATCTCGTTCTCGAAAAACTTTCGCTGACGTTCACTGGGGTTTTCAGCAGGGTTCTCTCTCCTCGGACACCTCAATCTCGATTTAGAGCTTGACGATGAAATACCATTTGCTATACCTCCACCTACACAAGACCAGGCAGGCGATCCCCAGACTCACATCAAGGCCCCCTCAACCACATCTATACATCATTCTACATACCATCTACCAGTGCCCGCATCTACAGCAACGTACAACCCATCCCTCCCATTCTTCTTCCCGTCCTCTACACACCCTCAAAACAAAAATCCATCCAATCTGACCCAAAACGTAATCCCAAACTGGCGCGATCCGGCCGTATCCTTCTTTCGCACTGAAACGGAGAATGACATTCGGGAAAAATGGGAGAAGGGGCGGGGTGAGCTGACGCGGGAGTGGAAGAGAAGGTGGAGGGAGGCTGGGAAGGTGAAGAGGAGGAGGGGAGGTGCGGGAGCAGGTATTGTGGAGGGGGATGATTGATGATGGGGATGTCTACTTGAACCTATACGGGGAAGGATACATATCTGTTAAATTGTGCAAGTGTTTGAAATGGTGTTGTTTGTATCGCGCTCCATCTCCTCTCCTCCCCTGGTCTATCGGAAACTCCTGGTGTACAGCGCTCAGCAAATTATTGCTTAAAGCTACAGTAGGACTTACAGCTTACAGTGTTATACGAGTCATGCTCCAGCTGACGCGTGTCGTCGATGATCCGTGTCGTCGATCGGACCTGATCTCATCGATACTTGATTACCATCGCCTGTTCCTCACCACATCACAACTACCCAGTCATATATGGCGAATTCAGTGACAATCCCACAAGACATCATCGACGATGTCATCGCGGCAGTTGGCAATGACAAGCGTTTGCTCAAACAATGCGCACTGGTTTCCTCCTCGTTCCTTTTACCCAGTCGTAAACAACTACTCTCCAAAATTTCTCTCAGAGGCGACCAAGCTACCCAGAGGCTTCATCAATTCCTCGTTCAAAACCCAGTCATGCAGTTCTTTGTCAGAAGCATTACTATCACTCAGTATTCTGCCACCACAACCAACGAGTTGAATGATAGCGCATCGCTACTTGCCATTCTCCGACTCTCGTTCTGTTGTCTAGAGAGTTTCTCAATCAATTTTTGGTTCCATCCTCTGAATTGGAATAGATTCAGTAGTGAACTGAAGGATGCGCTCTTGAACATCATACATTCATCCACCCTTAAAACCCTCTCCCTCGGAGGAGTTGTCAATGTGCCGATTACCCTCTTTTTTGGCATTGTGCACCTTACAAAACTGGAGTTGCATTCCCTCTCGCTATACAATTTTTATGGTGAGCAGTCAAGCTCGCCGACACCAGCAGCATTGGAGGGAGTAGCAACAATGGCATCTCACTCGCCAGTGGTTGACCACTGTTTTTGGTCCTTTCGGGGGCTGGTGTATGGTACGAGAATTCCTACATCCGTTTGTTTCTCCCTAATTAGAGACATGGAAGGTCCCCCTGAGCCAATATTCCTGCCATTCATGTGCCATCTACGCTTCTTCGAAATCAACATCTACCTAGATCCCGCAAATATGAGAGACTTCGACATCTTGTCTGTCTTGATGCGCTCACTTTGCATCAGCCTCACATCTCCTGCTACACTCGAACATCTCAAATTCAAGATTTGGTTTCGTGGCTGTGATAACTACTTTGACCACTATAGATTTTATGAGGATTTACGTGACGCTGATGTCTGGAGCCATCTAGACTCCATTATCACTCAACCGATTGGTTCACGGTTACGAAGAGTTGACATTGATATTGATTATACGTTTCGCGAGGACGACGATGTGATAGAACCCAACAACGATGGTATCTTGGAAGCTGTCCTTGATGGTTTACCTTTGATTCGCGAGAAAGGCATTCTATTCGTTGAAGCTGTTATAGGGGGATGACATGGCTTAGATAGTAGCGAACACCTAATAAGATGACGATCAGTTCCTTGGTCTATAGCCATGGAGCAGAATGGCAGTGATATATATAGAGAAGGCAGCAGGGATGCTATAGTCTTGAGTGCAGGTATTACAGTAGGAGATAGGTTTTACAATGGTGATGTCAACTTCAATGAACTTGTGCGGGGAAGGATGCAGGCTGTTCACATCTGCAAGTTCTTGAAATGGATTTGTTTCCACTAGTAAGGCATGTGCACTAATAACAGAGATCGAGCCAAACTATGGACCAGAAGCAAACTCTCCCGCTGCAACCAGTTCAAGTTACTGTCCAGAGTCAACTCCGTCATGCTGATGATCCTGTTCATAGGTGTCCTGGAATTAGGGATCTATTAGACTGTTTGGCAAATACGCAGCAAAAAACCTACCATTTTTCATGGGACATGTTCACCAAGAACTCACTTTTATCAGTTAGCCAACTCCACTGCCTCTCTTGCCACCGTGATGCTGTACTGTAGAGTGAACACCATCTGATTTATCTGTATTTTCAACGAGTCCATCTCACTACTTTCCGACGTTCGTCACCCTCGCGTGCCTACCCAATCGTCCTTCTGCTTCAACTTCCCTCGTGGCCCTCGTCACCTTATCCACGAACACTCTCAAGCACTCCGACATCCTGTTAACGGTTTCTTTCAACTCCAAAATCTTGCCCCACACGTCGACCTCGATCTTCTTTGTCAAATCACTACCCATCACGGCCTTCATCACCTCAGCAATCGAACAAACTTGGTTGTCAAGTTCATAGCCATCAGGTTGACAATGTCTGTAGGCACCTGCAACAAGGGGCGGGACAATGAGGGACTCAATCTCAAAGACGAGCCACCATGTTACTTACCTTCCACATCCCTTGCACTTCTGGGACAAACACCTGCCCACATAAAATACCCTCTGTCCCAACTTCCAAACTAACTCTCGTAACCTCAGTCGCAAGGGCGCTCAACTGCGCCACCATGGAATTGACGGTCATCATCAGGTTAAGCATCTCGCCCTGCACGTTGACGTTCACAAGTTTTATGAGATCCCAACGCTATGGCCTTGGTGACTTCTGAGATTGAGCACATCTGGTCAGTCAAGTTAGGGGCCATTTTCTGTAATAGAATGTGTATTGGGGAGAGACAAAGAGAAGAAGAATATTTACGTTCACATTCTGGGTTAGATCGGCTCATGTTCCTTGTACACCTTCTACGCGTGCCTGCCCACCCTATATTCCTCCTAACGCGACTCTCGTTACCTCCAACACGAATGCAGACAATTGGCCAACCATGGAGTTGACAGTGCCTACATAAATAGTGTATAAGTAACAAGTTTAAAATTAAAATGCGACATCACCTTTCAAGGTCGACATCTTGCCTTCTACCTGAATCTCAATCTTCTGGGTCAAGTCCCCACGAGCAGTGGCTGTTGTAACCACGGTGGTAGACCGTACTTGATCCGTCGAGGATGAGCACATCCGATTTGCCTGCAATGGCTCGAGTCAGATCACAAAGGACATGATAATGACGATAATAGGCAAACGCACGTTTCGCACCAACTCGCACCATACTCCTTCAACCTCTGGTGCGTGCCCCTGCCTGCCCAACTTTCCCTGGCTTCTTACTTCTGACGTAACCCTTGTGACTTCAGCCGCCAATGCCCACAACCTATCATACACCATACATGATGTAAAAGCAGCGGATTCGACTAGGATTGAAGAAACCCACCTAACCACCATACGGTTAACAGTGTTCTTCAAGTCCAGAATTTCGCCACGAGCGTCGACTTCGATCTGTTTACTCAAGTCTCCTAATGCAACAGCTTTCGTGATGGCTATTGATCGAACCTAAGATGGGGTAAGCTTTCGTTTATAGCGGCAAATATGGCACATTACCTGGGACATCATTGAAGCTAATTTGTTTACTACACCGGTCAATTCGAGCCATGTGCCTTCGACGTCGAGAACCAGCGCCTGTCCGCTAAATTTCCTAATTTCCGCAAGAAAAGGTCAGACACGAGGCAAAATCAGATAGTTGACGAACAAACCCTTCGGTCCTAACTTCTTGAGATATACTTGACATTTCCTTTGCAAATTGTCCCAACTCATCCACCATGGTATTAATGACATCATTTAGTTGCATCATAACGACGCCCTACACCGGGACAGTGATCTTCTGGCTCAAATCACATCGCGCGACGGTGTTACACACACGAGCCATGTCCTGAACTTGGTCCTTCAGCAACTGGAGCTCCATATAAAGATGGCGTAACTCTTCCGTTTCTGACTTGAAAACGTGAGTAGTGACATTGTCTGATATCGCGGTGACTGGCGCCGTACGCCTGCACGTTGCACAGTGTGTTGGCAGACGGCAACCAGCAGCAGCAGCATAGTCAAATCCTTGAGACCTTGCAATGACATTGGGTGACCGCTCGTCTTGAACACTTTACCGTCGGGATCGTGCACGGGATCGTCCTTGTTTGGATCCTAGTCATCCACGAAATGATTGTACAAATAGGCAACCGGACCACGTTCGGTGGCTAATATTCCTGCAGGATGCTTTGAGTTGGCTACGGACTCGCAGAATTTGAAATGATAGAGTCGGGATTGGCATTGGAGAATGCAGAGGGAATGAGGGCGCTATCAGCGGGTCTGCAGAGCTGTACATAAACATGGACCCGCGGGAGGGGGCGTTTTCGGAAAACGGCAATGCAACTGATAATGTAGGAGGTTCTGCTGAAGGAATGGGCAGTGCCAAGTGGAGTAAAGCCGTCCGCAAATGACATTAGTACGCTATGCTTGAATCAAGCAACGTTGATATCGACAGCCAAAGTTTCGAAGAATGGCTCTTGCCTAGCCTAGGGCATAGTCGATGAGGTGCACCTTCAACTTTGAAAACGGCTTACCCTGTCAACTATGCGCCTTCCCAGGTTGCGCAGTGGCCAGAATATTATGTAACTAAGTAATTCTGGCTGTGAGAAGACTGAGATCGGGAGTGTATGGGCCGAAAAAAAAGGATGGATACCATGATAGAGGAAAGGGGAGCGCAAGCGGAGGTGGAGGTGAGGCATGACTGGAATCCAATTACTACCGACAAGTCCTGCGAAAAGGATTGAGTGCGCTGAGTGGATATAACATTAATATTAGAGGGGTTGACACAATGAACCATAACATACAGGATGTTGAATATTGAATCTTGACATCCTTCGAGCCGGCGTTCATAGTAGCACCATCGGCAGGGGATTCCACAAAATAGCGGTTGTGATCAGATGCTGAAATTTTTTATTTTTCTCCTTACAATGCCTGAGTGTGGAAGTTGGTGATTGAACGATACCTCGAACAACGACGCCTTCAAGTCATATAGGACATGGTGGCTGTAAGCAAGAGTCTAAGAAGCAAAAGTCATAAGAATGACAAAGGGCATGAAGCCAGCTGGTCAGCAAGTTCAAGTTCAAGTTCATGACCGTGACTCGGACACGGAAAAACAAATATGTCACGACAACACGTCTTCAATGCAGCTTGCTTCCGACATTCTCTCACCCTAAAGCTTGCCAATCTTTGTGTTCTCACTTCTCAAAAACTTAGACTGACTCGCAACTAGACAACTTCTGCTCAGAAGGGACGAGGATCTTTCCCGAGGAAATTGTCAAGCAGGTGGTTCTTCTCAGACTCCGAGGCCAAACCAATGCGAAAATATGGTTTCTACTTGTTCTCTAAATTAAATGGCTGCGAAACATATGAGACATATGTCAATCCACACCTTCATCTGTCTGACGTGCTCTCTTTGGTCCTTCCTGAAAAATATTTATCTACTAGAACCTCCCTTGTTCCTTTCACGACCTTGCGCTGGCATCTATGGGGGCAACGAGGAAGAGGTTGCACAAGAGTGTGAAGCATTTCAACGAAGCAACAACGGCTTCGAAGTCACAATAGAGGACGATTTCGGCCCGGCGTTCACGAGGGCGATGCATAGCCTAGGCTTCACAAAATTGCTCGCCCGGCGGTGAGGTGATTTGTGGTGCTCTGTACTTCAGATAACATGCTACGTGGATGAGTCTTTGCTGATCTTACGAGCTGTCAGATCATTGCAACCAGCAAGACTGTTCTTCTCTCGCCTCTACATAATTGTCAGGGCTTCTCACTAACGCATTCAGTTTTAGGCGAGCTTGGTTGTTTTGGTG
Organism: Tricholoma saponaceum; assembly: GCA_003313625.1. NCBI lineage: Eukaryota > Fungi > Basidiomycota > Agaricomycetes > Agaricales > Tricholomataceae > Tricholoma > Tricholoma saponaceum. The sequence goes on along the minus strand of QLOJ01002502.1, from coordinate 3,836 downwards.
CCTCTCACCCGAGATTTATCAGACTTGAAAATATACATTGTGGGGTAAGAGAATCCCGCATCGTGTTTCTTTTTCCACAGCTCACACGCGTCCTACTTACAAGGGCTTGCGATCCTCCCGCCAAGCACCACTGATGGGTTAGCGGTCGTGGGGTGCAGAATGGATGGATCTAGAGTTGCGAAAGATATTCATTCATCTTTGCCTATAGTTTACTCCTTTTGTTGAGTACTGGTCTTTCCGATTCTTTTCATTTGACGAACACGCGTTAGTGCTCGATCGGCCGTGATAGAGGTTTTGGAAGGTCTGTGAGAAGATGCGAGATGCCATGATTGTTACATTTGTTGTGTTGCTCATCACTATAATAGTAGTGCTCATCCAGAACACTCAAGGAACGATGAAAGCTTGGCGCTCTGGCTGGCAAAGCGGATCACCTCATGGGTGCCACCCCAGCAATCAACGACCCTCCTTTGTCAGACCCCAGTTCTCGCGAGCACCGTTCCCAATGTACGCCCGTAGGCATCAATCATTGAGATTACATGACTTTGGTCGGTGATAGTCCTGAATACGAGAACCTTTGGGTGCTCTCTAAGATACTTTCCGTAAGTTTACTTTGGTAGGTGTGGTAGCCGTTACGAAGATATATCACCTCGAGCGACAACACTGACATCCTGTAGCTCTGCTCCACGGTCCAATATCGTGTAAACCAACATCCTACGTGCTCAACTGCGAAGCTCCCCTATGGCTACCCCATCTGTACTGTGCATACCCTGTGACGCAAAGGTATCATGGGTAATAGTGGACCATGTCCACCTGAATATACTCACCGACACTTGCCAGCCATTGTTTGCCATCGACGTATACCTGTCCCATCTTGTGGAAAACCTACTAGTAGAAACAAGTAAATGTCTCTAGAGAACGGTCCCAGAGATCGGGGGTACATCGATCTACCTGGACTGCGACACATCTTCAGGAATGATAGAGGAGAGCTAAGGCTTGGATGGGATACTCAAGTTTAGTTAAAAGTAGTAGTGCATAAAATTCCGAATTTTTGAAAAAAAAAAAATTGTCCCAGACATGGCACCAGAGCTGGTAAGATAGCCTTATAAGTGTGATATATGGCACGAGATTGAATTAGTTCTGTTACTTTACACTGTACAATGGTGTAACGGCTGTAATGGCTGCCAACCGGGAATGCGAGTGGTTTATCTCACCGGGCAAACCCACAAGTGCGCTGGTTCAAGACCGTCCCCTCCAGAAAACTTGGTTTCCACAGTTCCTCGCCCTGCAAAGGGTGACCAGTACTTGGAATAATCCGTCCTTGTCGGACCAGGGAAGCAATTCCGCAATCTGCAGGACTCGCCGAGTTAGTCTTCGGAGATCAGGGCATGTCATCAGTCGCGCAGTGGGTCGGGCTACTTGCAAACCTTTTATTTTTATTGTAATAGAATTTACTGCGGACCACAAAGAACCAGCACTGGAACAGTAAGATGCAATGAAATTGTAGACTGAATATCACTCCTTATATAACAAGTTGCATGTATGTACTGGAACAACCTGCTCGAGAATCTCGGACTATGTAGACAATCCACCAACTTAGACGTTATCAATTATTAATGCGTCATTTTGATATTCGGGTCTCTGCATGGTAGTGAGAGCATATCTAGGTATAAAGGCTACAAGGTGATATTCAAACTTCAATTCAATGAGCGAGGTGTAGAGTAAATGGTGGCGTGATATGGATAAAGAAGCTAGAGCTACAATGGGTAAGAGTCACATTAAGGTATGCGTGTAAACGAAAGGTCGAAAAGATGTGCCAAATGTCTTATGATTTCCTGGGAACGGAGGCGACGTCGAGCTTAGGCTCAGGAACGACGATGGAGTCAGGACGGTCATTGTCGTCAAACTGTATAGACGAGATCTCTATTCTGGAATCAGGCCGTGATGAAGAAGTGTGAGGCAGCGCAGTTGGGGATAACGTAGCGGGGGGGAGGCTAGAGGCGGACGATACACCAGAGGTAGGTGTAGGAGAGTAAGGTTGCTCCTTATAGTCAGCGAGTGTGCCTCCAACATCTGCGAGGGATATCGCGCCGTACGAGAGGTCAGGGGAAAAGGATTTTTCTTTTTCATCGCCAGGGACATCCTGGCTGGATATGGACATATCGGAGATCGAGTCGAGATCATCGACCTTGCGAATAGTGTGGTTGTGTATGAAGATTGGCAAAGTTGAACCACCGCCAGTAGACATGCCAGGTTTTGACCTTGATCTATAAGAGAGTCATTAGGTGAGAAACGCCTAACAAGTCAACATCTGCACATACCCGCTGGAGTTGAAGAACGACGATCCAAGAGAACCGGTGTAAGTAATTCCAACACGCTTCGTGATAGACTGGGCGGCAATCGCATAGTATCTGCGCGCCTCCTCTGCGAAGCCGAAGAAGCCGAAGAACGTGAAGGCACAGAGGATAACCTCCCAGCGGGAAATCTCTATAATGGCCTCCACGTCACCATTGCGCCAGTCGCTCGCAGGGTATTGAGAGACGCGAGAAAAGTTAAAGTGTGTATCAGCCCATCCTAACCACGGGAAAATTGTGATGACTGTACAGTTGCGGACCAGAGTGTAGGTTCCGAAAGTAATGGTGCAAAAGCTGCCAAAACCGGCGAGACACATGAGGCGAACGTATCGATGGTTGGGGATTTGACCAGACAGGAGCTCGTTATACTGCTTGCGGCTCTTATTAAACGCCAAGATGCCCATGACTAGAAGGAACGCAATAAGATAAGAGTCAACAAGTCATACCAAGGGAAAATAGACGCACCAGCGTAGACAGCACAGATGCATCCAATCAACACAGGCGGCACATACACAAGCACGATAGCGACGGGGGTGTTGTAGTTCGCAGTGAAACACCCAACGTCCTCGTAGATGTCGAAACGATGGCCCTGTGGAATATATTCTACGAATATTAAATGTCAGCCGAAGGTAAAGTAGACGTGAGACTTCACGTACGCAAAATCATACCCAATAAAGGCAGTCCAAGACCTATAGACAAGTCGATTAAAACTGCTCGGCGTTTCTGGGAAAAGTTGTAAGTCAAGCATTAGATAAACGGGGAACGTGAGATATACATCGGCTTTGGTTGTCACCACGCTTCTGACGGATGCAATTTGGTAGAGGCGTCGAGCAATGCAGAGGGAAGTGGCCGGAACAGCGACGCCGATGGCGGTGTATATCCGTGAAGCTAAGTTTGGGGTGAGCAGAGCAACATAAATGAATGTGAAGGCTTACAGATATCACACCAAACAGGTGCCCAGTTTATGGTATTGCCGTTCCAGACGACAGAGTTGATGAAGAGAACTAGACAGGTCAGACCAGTCCAAGCCATATAGAGACATGTTCCCGTGTTCCAAGCTGTGGGATTTTGAGTTCGCAAGAAAAGGCAACCCAAGTCTGTCAATTACCTGCAAAATGCCATGGAAAAGGGATGCAGCACAAAATGAACCCAATGAAGGAGAACATCGAGAATACCCAGTTGGGTGGTGCATGCGTCATGGCGGCTGATGATCGGTAAGGACTGGCTGCTCCTGGACTTTGGGGAATACGACTTCAAGAATACACGAGGGTAGAATGAACGAGTATCTCATTCCTTCAGGTATAAGAGCGCATTGCTTCGCTTTTTACTCTTTGTACACCATTTGGGTAATCATTGTTCTTGGCAACGGATATCAGAGGGAAGCCCAAATTTGGACGTAGCCTTGTTCGAACACTCACCATCAACATTCCTGATTTGGACACTGCCTTGTCGCGCCCAAAACGGGAAGGATCATAATAATCATAG
>QLOJ01002499.1:0-15183 GCA_003313625.1 Tricholoma saponaceum | reverse complement strand
TATTTAACGACGATGTATAAGAACGAAATCAGAGATATGTTGAAAGGACCACGAGCACGGGCTGCAGGCATCGTTTATCTGCAAAACGAAAAGCATACGTTCCAAATACAGGAGGGACGGAGGTGGTGGAGCGTGTACGGCTCTCCTGTCAGTTTGACATGTTCCATATATTACGTTCGACCTCTGAAACTCAAACATGATACTAGTGGTCACCGGTATTCTTCAACTGGGCTTTCAATTACGAACGGGGAGAAGAGGCAGCCCGTACGTCCAACTTCATCTCATCCGTTCTATACCCACCAATTCCTTCCATACATGATTCTAGGACTCTTCGCAACGTTCCCAAAAACCGACATACTGTACGTCGTCCCTTCTTCTCCACCCTTCCATCCTTCTTAATGTGTACATTTACAGCCTCACACACGGCCCTGCGTTCGGCATCTTCGACCGTACCAGGATCGGTGATCTCGTAGGGTGCGAAACCCTCCTCGAACGTCTCACCGAATTCCGTCCTCGCATACACCTTGCAGGGCACATCCACGAAGCACACGGTGCTCACATCCATTCCTGGGATCCAGCATCGAACTATGCCCCACCTCAAGTGCAAAATGACGTAGACGAAGAGTTTTTGATTGAAAATTTCGATTTTAAGATCGAAGGAGAGGATGAAGGGTTCGCTGTGGATCCTTCAGGTTCGGGAGATGCTGAACCCGTTGAACGGACGGTGTTTGTCAACGCTGCGAATTATCCTTCGGGGAAGATGGCGTGGAGAGGGACGCAAAGGGTTCCATTTGCAGGGCCTGGTTTCCAACCTGTTGTGGTCGATTTGAAGGATGCCTAGTCGCTATTTTGTGTTTTTGAGAAGGACACGAGACCGTTTCCACATTCAGTATGTTTTCTTCCCTCTCTTTCGTTAACATGGGTATTAACGATGTCTGTGTTCAGGTATGATGTTTTAGTTGAGTTCCGAACCGCATTTCCCCGAAAGATGGGTAGCGACACCGACGGCACAAGTAGTCGGAGCATCAGCCGTACATTCCGAGGAGGAGAAGAGGTGGCTAAGTCATGAAGTTTATTCGTTTGTATCCGGTTTTTCCTAGCTGTAATTCAGAACGTACTTGAAATGTATTATAGTTATGAATGAGCATATCGAGACTTGACAACGGCTTGCGTGACGTGTCAAAGAAATGTCGAAATCTCTCGTACAAATAAGTCATGCTCCGAAACTCGTTCAAAGCGAGTACCTAAAATCTGGTGCCCTATCACCCATCTCCCGCAATTGATGAGGAGTATATCTTTTCGCTTCATCCACACCCAGCGCGTCACGGTTCTTGTTAATACGCATATAAGTAATAATTGCGATAGGGATGCATACGAAGCCGATGCCGACGAACATCAGCTCGATGCCATCTACAAGAATTATTATATCGAATGAGGATCACACAAATAACGGATGGGGAGGCTTACGTCCAAGCGCAAATCGAGGCTTGTCCTTGGTCCTATATATGTTTGATGCAATAGCCCCGCTGAAGTTCCCTATTCCAATGTGTAGAGCCATACCAATTCCCCGCTTATATTGCCCAGAAAGATTGCCCCCGAGCCTGAGGTTCGAGGGCAATTAGCTCTTCTCAAAGTATCAGTAGAACAACAGGGGACTGACCATGCTACTACACCAGGGAAGGGAGCATAGGCGCCTGCGACGACGAAGAAGGTTCCGAAGTATTTCACCCCGTTAGGTGCATTGGAAATATTAATAGAAAATCCAATGAGGCACATAAGGAGACCAGCCAAGATGAAGGGTGATCTCATCTTGAGCTTATCGGAAAAATGAGCGAATACGTAGAGCGTAATTGCTAGAATGAAGAGGTTGAGAGATGGGAAGATTTCATCAACCACAAGAAACTTGAAACATACTGGCGAAAACGTAGGGGGGAACTGATAGCAGTTGACTGATTGCTGAATTGTGGCCGAAACTATGGAAGACTGTCAGTGAGAAACGCGAAACAAACGAGGCAACACGGACGATTTGATAATAGTCCTGAGAGTGCAGTTTTGGGTTAGCTATATGCCACTTCCAATTGAGATATTTGGGTACTGACGGCAAAAACAATGTGATCCCGTACACTTCAAAGGATGTTAGGGATATGATGAAACAGGATGTAATTATTATAACGCTCACAAGGGCCAATCACGGACATGTATATCAATATATGCAGCCAAATCTGGACCCAAACGTCAGAAGACGTGTACGCGATGATGAACGGGACAGAAACGTACCTGCCAGTCACCCAAAGCAGCCCAAAGGTGTCTCATCTCGAAATGTTCTTCTTCGCCCACCGACGAATTGTCATACTCTATGAAACGCAAACGGAGGGTATTCTGTCAATTTCGAATGAGAGAAAGGACACCCAGAAGCTTACTCTTCTTCCAAACGATGAACGAACGCTCCTCCGGGGTGAGGAATGATGCGGTCGCAGGGAAATCCACCAGTACTAATTTAAGGTCAGCATCGCAAAATCGATGCTACCTTGGTACAATCTCACCCAAGAACGCCAGCAACCCAACAACAACCGTGAGGATCCCTTCCAAAATCTGCATGCAGTATGTGTAAGTCGTTGTAAGACACGGACTCAGAGTACAAAACTCACAAAGATCCAAGACCAGCCTAACAAGCCTTGCGTACCGCTCATAAAGCCGATACCGTACGCTAAAAGGCCTGAGAATGCGCCAGCCATCGAAGCTGCTCCGAAGAAGATGCCAATGCGATATTGCAGCTTATATCTTGGATACCAAAGTGTGAGGCTAGTTGCTATCTGGTTAATACCTGATCAAAGAAAAGACGAAGGTATCGCACTAGTACACAACGCCGGGGAATAAACCGGCTTCCGCTACTCCCAAACAGACACGCACACCGACAAGTTGAGGATAACTAGGAGATTATGATCAGTAAAGAGGAGGGACTTCGAAATGTGGGGGTTACGTTTTTACAAGACCCATCAACGTCCTAAAAGAAAATAGGATCTTCAACGATGTTGGGCCGAGATGGATGTTAGAGTACTCACATGACTGTGCCCCAAACCACCTTGCAAAAAGAGTTGAATCTTGTCTAACCTTTAATGATTGCGACGACGTACTGTGATTCCCGGCAGCCACCTGTAATGTAATAATAGAATTTCGTATAGAGTCACAGGAGAGATAGTAATACGTACTTTGATGGACGAAACTTCTTGAGAACAAGACTAACAAGAACGTTAGCAAGGGTAAAGCAATTACAACGTTGATCTTACTTGGCGGGGCATTCGAACAAGCAATATGGCTATAACTTTGATCACAAACTGTGAGAGAGCAGCCGACTTTCGCGTGACGTACGATAAAATACATAGTCTATAAGCAGCTGTTAGGCAACAAGAAATCGGCGTTCGGTCCGGAAATACTTACCAACGCAAGATTGAACTGATTATCAGAGAGGTGGAGCTGGGTCTGGAGGCCTTGCAATCTCGCATTACCGATGTTTCCTTTTTCAATACGTGTAAGAACCCTAAGCTGAGTCGAGGAGATGTAACTCACCTCGATCCATGAACGACAACAGATACATCAAAGCTAAAATTGGCATGAGCCTCAAGTCAACCTTTCGCCATAGTTTCTTCTCCTCTTCCTCGGTTAACGCGGGTGGCGGGGGAAGAGAAGTATCGCCACCGAAGTCAATCTCCTGCAAATCTGTCGTACCCTTCTCTATGTGAGATTCTCGTTCTTTCTCGAGAGACATTGCAGAAAAAAGAGGTGGGAGGTTGAACGCGATGAAACGAGACACAATATAAGCAAGCTCAGGCCCAGGGCAGAAAGGAGAATGGGAGCGGAAGCGGTATTGGCTGTGAGCCTATGGATTCCACTGACAACCTCATTCCTGGTGACCACTTTCGTTACGCGTAACGCTGGCGGCTACAGTAAGGCATATCCACGGGGTCAGAAAAAGTAAAAATGTGGGAGATCGATGGGGAAGTCCGGTCCTCATGGGTTTACATAACACACTACAATGATGGATTTCAAAATCTGTGGTGCATGCTAATGGATACAGATTACTCGGTTGCAGAACTAAGTGTACCCGTAATGAAAAATGTAACACGTCGTCCGTTAATTAGTCCCTGATATCAACAAATTTAAACTGAGGTCATTCAAATTTCCGATTACCTTCAGGAATCAGCGCTGACTCGACTACTAGTACACGCGTAAGTAGTCTGCTAAACAAATTGCCCGAATTGAAGCCGACACCACCCGGTATCATGTGGCACAAGACATACGGCTTTCCTTGGCTACCCTCGATAGTAATGAAGATATCTTCGAACCTCAACCATGGGTACTGCTAAAGTTAAATAGTACTCGTTCCAGTGCGATGAGCAATCTCTCATCCAGAGCAAGCCACTACGCGGATCCGGTGTACGAACGGTAAGTACTATAAAGTTGGAACGGTTGTCCGCTCGTCCAGTGTGTCATTCGAGATATCTTTCCTTTTAAACCGAAAATATGAAATGTGTGATCCGTCCTACGAAAAGAGAGGCCAAAACTTACAAAACAACATAGAACCGAAGCACTGGTCTTTCGCTCTCTGGAAGATAGTTTGCAAAACCCTTGCCTGAAATAGTCACGGTCGTCAGCTCAAGGGGCTTCTAGTGAGACTTGGTTCCTCGTGGCCCTCCTTAAAGAAATGAGATCGCTGTAAGGGAAGATTGAATATCACCGTGAATCGCAGAGTGACACCCTTTTAGTAGGCTGTGAAAAGTAGATCAATCGTTGACTATACTGTGTCCTATGCGTGTCAACCCACATATTCCAGTCCACGGTGTTAATGGGCACTGCGTTCTGGATTTGCGCACGCATGCGGCTTGCCCAACTCGACACCATGTCTCGTCGTGTACACGTCTTCGGCGCACTTTAGGAAACAGCATAAAAGGTCAGGACTACGACAAAGGGAAAACCATGTCGACCACATGTAGGGGGCTTGCGATCGGATGGCTTGAGTAGGACGAAGACCACTAAGAAGGAGTCAACTTGCAATTGAATGGAGACCAAAATGGAACCTAGAACGCTGGATCATGTACTAGGTGTTTAAGAGAAAGGAGGGTATTGCCTCCACTGCTGCACGCTTTCTCTCTTGTACTAGTAAATGATTCGTATCGTACATGCTTACTTTGGGTCCTGCGTCGGGCTGGGGTATTGGTTAATTTCAACTTGAAGTTACCGAGGTTCCACCGCTGGTTCCCAACGCAGTCCCATATCTTATCTTATCTTAACATCTGTTGATCAATGACAAGTTACCGTTTTGGTAGTATCGTCTCCTTCAACTTACTCCCTAATACCTATGGCATTCGCTGATGCTCACAATTTCAATCTCTCACACGGAATATTCAACGATGTGGGTCAAAATCAATACACCTACAACATTCAGCTGGCTTCCCTCGAGTCTGCATCCTCTACTGCTAGCATTATCTCCTCATTCGTCCAAGAAGTTGAAGGCAGCCGAGAACAGCTTCAGGCTCTGGGCGCCTGCATTGACACACTACTCACGACTCTGGATACTGAACTCCGTGCTGGAAGACTTTCTTCGACGAACACCACCGCTCTCGAGAATCTGAACGAGTAAGCAAGTTCGGATGAATCTTCGTCAAAATGTTGATATTCCTATAGATTACTTGATAACATCTGTACATTTGTTCAGAAGGAAACTGCTACTGAATTTATGAAATCTCTATCACAGAAGGACAGCCGTATTGCAAAGATCGCAGCCTATTACCATCAACTCGACGTATGCATTGCGTCGCTCGAGGTAAATGCTTGGTAGGGATGCAGGTGTTGCAGAAGACCATCTCACGCTGTGATGTGCAGATCTCATCGCTCATAAACGTCCAGGACTGGCAGAAACGAAATGATGAAGCCCGATTAAAGGACCAGAGGGTTCTGCATGACCGATTGAATGATCTTGAATCAAATCAAAGCCATCTCAAGGAACTGCTCAGTGCGTCCTATCTACTTTGCCATTGACAGCTTGTGTTCAGTTTACATCTTTCTCTGCTAGGTCAACAACACCATAGCCTAGAAGCGATGATGGTTTCACTCAAACGAACTGTTGAAGAGCATTCAGGGGGCGATCGTGAACTTAGATTTTTTTCACGTTGCGTCCGCCATCTCTCTGCAATGACCGGACGTCAGATGCGATTGGAAAGCTGGATGATCACATCATTCGATGTAGAATTGGGGCTCGAGATCGGTTCAGGTGGTTAGTGAGTAGTATTTCTTCTGGCTCTGTGCGTGCATATCATGCCGTTATTGGTTCTCATTCTGCACGTTGAACAGCGCACGTGTATTTGAAGCAACATGGCATAAGACGCGAGTTGCAGTGAAGGTTCTCAAGTCGGATGACGGTGTCACGCCCAGCCCCGAAGTACGTCTAGATGTATATATATTCGATGTAATCAATTTTAATGCGCACCATTACAGTCCATCATACGCGAGATTTCCGTGAGCTGCCCTTTTGGCTTAACTCTCGGTTGGATTGTAATGCAAATATTTCCAGACTTGGTCAAGACTCTCGCATCCCCATGTACTTCGTAAGCTTGTTGTTTATTCCTTTTGGCATTTTATTAAATCTGTAGCGTCAGAATTTCTCGGAGCGAATGTGCTGGATAGCAAGCCTTTTATTGTGACGCCACTCATGGTTAATGGCAACGCTCGGGTCTATATACGAAGTCACCCAAATTGTGATCGCTTGACAATGGCACGTTGCAATTTATTGATGTCTTTTTGATAAAATTCTGAGATGCTATGGTTAGATGTATCATATATCGCTTGGTATCATGTATCTTCACTCGCAAAACATTGTGCATGGTGACCTCAAAGGGGTACTTAGTCTCTCTATTATTCATTATTTATATCTTATCCATAATTATCACCAGCAAAATGTCCTAATCGATGACAGCGGAAAAGCTTTACTTTGCGACTTTGGTCTATCCCGTGTCAAAGCTGACATTACAAGTCGTACAACGACGTCTGATGCTACCGTAGTGGCTGGCAGTCGTTATTGGATGGCACCAGAGCGACTGATGGGAAAACCCTTGAGGAAGCAAGGTGATATCTATGCATTCGGAATGACATCTTACGAGGTGGGTTAGTTCCTGGCGGAATGCGAAGCACAACTGAATTAAATTACTTTGCCAGATTTACACCGATGAAGTTCCATTGGGCCATATTACTCCTGCAGAGCTTCGTGAGCTGGTCGTTCACCAACATGTTAGACCAGAGCGGCCAGATAACGATGATGCGTCACAGCTAACGGATGAAGTTTGGAAACTTGTGGAGCATTGCTGGGTTCATGATCCATTGAAGAGACCCGCTGTCGATGCTATTTGTGATGATATTCATTCGATTCTTCAAAGTAGCAAAATCCCCACACAGGCATCGCCGGAATACTACGAAGCTAATGAAACAGGCTCCGGTCGACAGGACACTTACAATGAGGAATTGGCTGAATATCGTCCGGTTCCATTGAACGACTTGCTTGAGAATTCCATGCCTCCATCACTCACCACAACTTCGCAGCCGCAAGCTTCTCCAGCTTCAGAGATAACCCATTTTGCTTCGTTCAGTGGCTCTCCCGATCGTGGTGACCCGCCAGCATTGCAGCCTCAGGATGCGGACTATCAAAGTCCAAGTACAGGTGCAACTACAGCCAATATCGCAACCGATAGTCACCCTGTTCAGTTAGAGCAGGAGGAACATGGCGGAGATCGTGAATTAGAACAAGAAAACCAACAAACGAGTCATGCTGTAGACTCTGTTCCTAGGAACCCGACCCTGTCTCGTAATCCAAGCCAAGTTGCTGATATTCTACCTGAGCCACCGCGCATCTCCCATGCCAGCACAGCTGCTGCTCAATGGGAGCGAGAGCGCCCGGAGCGGCAGCGGCAGCAGCGCCTAGTCTGGGACCGCGTGGAGCTGGAGTCCAGATTAAGCACACGCTCAAAAGACTTGGTCGTTTGCGTTGTTTGTTCCAGAGATGGAAATAAGCGGGTATCAGCAACCTCTGGTGGCAGAATGCAACTTTACAATGTCGACTCGAAGACTGGAGAAGTTATTGCCATTGGACCTACTCTTGAGGGTCACACAGGCATCTTACGTGTTGTGTTCTCTCTAGATGGAAAGAAGCTAGCATCAGCATCACATGATGGGATGGTGCAACTTTGGGATGTTGATACTGGCCAAACTATTGGCCCAGCTCTCAGGGGCCACACCAGCATGATCTACCACCTTGTATTCAGCCCAGATGGGAAAAAGCTGGCATCGACATCTTACAAGGAGAGGGTGCAACTTTGGGATACCTCGACTGGGGAAGTTATTGGATCTCTCAAGGGTCATGTCGAAGCAGTCTTTCATGTTGCTTTTTCTGGAGATGGAAACAAGTTGGCATTGTTATTGCGTAATGGGATGGTGCAAATTTGGGATATTGGTCAAGCCATTACTTCTGCATTTATGTGTCTTCCAACTGGTGTTGGCCATATCCGATCCTTTTTGAATGGGAAACTGATGGTGATATCTGGACTTGCCCTTAGTGAACAGCTGTTTTTGTCTTTCCATTTCTTGGCTGAGCCACCATATACACTTTGGATAGAACCTGGCCTGGGAAGGCTCTGAATAATCAGGCCCAGGAATGCCATGAGACGGCTTTACGTTCTTGTAAGTGTCACCGTCTGATGCTTCTAGCTCGAGGCTAACAAGAATCGGAAGACAAGTCAGAACCAGCCAACGTGCTGATTTTCCCGTGTGGTGACGGTCCAACACCCCTCACCTCTGTACTATGTACTAGACCATCTGCCGTTTGCATCCCTCCCTGCCCTCCCCTTCTTCTCGACTTGACATTGTGCAATAGGTTATCAATTCCAAATGCACTTATTTAAGTATAATTATGACCATATGCGCTGGAGTTCTTTGCCCAATGTCATTTAATGATGTTCCGGCCTGGCTTGGCCCAAAACCCCTGGCTTTGGCTTGATTTTGAGGTGGCTTTGGCTTGCTCAAGACTTGGCCTGGCCCGGCTCACCAACTTTTGGTGCGTGGATTTCTTCAAACCTCACCATGGGTTCTGCATAGCAATCTCTCATCCAGAGAAGCCACTACACAGGGTCAGGTACAAATGGTACGATGAAGTACGAACAGTGTCGTTGTCCACCCAGTGCTGGGTCGCAGGTCGTGCTCGCTGACGAGCTAGAAGAACGTTGGGACCGACTGCAATGTGTCGCCACACCACAGTCCTAGCGCTCCAGTAATGTGCCCGCAAGTCGCTCGTAAGACCATATTAGTTGTCCCACATAGTGGTTCCCTGGCTCGCTCGCATGCATGCGTGGAAAGCTTGTCCCGCTGTGGAGGCCATGGATGCGGTTATTGAAGTGTTGTCAGGGAATACATCTGAGAAATCGATAACGGATGAGGACGATGTCAACAAGCGAGTGCCGATTTATGACTTACGGGCATGAGGCTCTGTACGTGTGAATATGGGTTATAATCCTGGTAGTGGTTACATTCGCAATGATCGACTGTCCGGGATGAATTGTGCTAAATGATGGTTGACTCGGAGAATCAGCAAAAGGACGAGAACACGAAACGGAGCGGCATAAATATAACTCGCGGTGCCGCTGTATGAATTGCCCATAATCAGTAGGAATATTCTTCCTCGAAACTGTGAAGTTATCTGGAAACAAGTGTGGAGTTAGCTTCTTCACAACTCATCGAGATGATAGATTCAGAATAAGTGCTGAATCAGTTCAAGTTGTGAATGGACCTGGGGCAGTAAGTATGACCGAATATAAGAGAGCAACCAAAAGTGTAACGTTGATGATCATAGAAGTCGTGGAGCGGGTTTTTGGTGACGACAATTTTAAAACGAATGCGAGGAACTGGCACTGCCGAAGAACCGTCACGGTGGGTTGCTGACGACTCCATATGATGATGCAATAAGTTATTTCTAAGCCTGTGGCCAGGTATATCTGTTGCACGGCGCCCCATGGTCATGGGACAAAATCTCAGGTCTGAGTTTGATCTTCGAGCCTGAAGATGAGTACTGATGAGTTGTTAGTGCCAGGGCTTCTTGTGGGAGGCTGAGCGAAGGCTAAGCAACTTAAACAGCCTGGCCCCGGGCCGGCGTTCAAGTATTTTATCTTATCGTAATACTAACATCAATAAATACCAGCGTGACCTGGGGGCCGAATTCAAAGTTACAACTTACTACTTAGTACTATCCGAGTCAGCACCTGCACTAGTACTTTTTCGCAATCCACTGGGGCTCGAAAATACATACAAAATCTATACCTGCCCTCGCGCTGGTATCGATGTCCGATCAACACCTTTTGATTTAGCACTGCCGACTCGGATAAAGATAATGGCACTGCCTGCAACTATCACGGTGTACCCATGTTGAGATGATAGTGGCGGTTTTAATATTCCAATATCTCAGCATTTAACAGCTCTCGTTCAAGCCATATAAAGTCTCTCTTCATCCAACTTGTTTCGGAGCTCAAACCCGATTCATATACCTGCATGTCATCGTATCAGGTTAATGACTATGGTGGCGTCAGTGCAGTTCTCGTAAGTAGTAGCTGAACCAATCGTTTATATGTTCCCCCTAACATCGGAACTTTTGAATCAGACACCACCTACTAGTGTTCCCGTTTGTACCCCCAATGTTTTTTCACGACATTCGTTGCTGATAATTGAGATCACAGATCCTCGACCAATTTGGGAGCAGTCACAGGCTAGCCGTGCGTGGTCTTCGGTTCTTTCGTGTTACTTAGGGCCTGAACGTACATTCATACAGTCGGGAGGTCCACCACCTATTATCACCAATACACGTCCAGTATCCGCTCTCCTCCCGCCACCCATTCCAGGCAATCGCCCGACCACTCCCTCTCACTGGCATCCACAACCTCTTTATGGACCGTATCTGCCTCCGCCTGTTCCACCTGGTCCAGAGCAACCATTCCCGCAATATTATCAACACTCCATTGGTGCACCATCGAATCCAGGGTTCTACCCGCCTCCTTTTGGCCTGCCTCTGGATCACATGCCGTACATGCCGCAGCCTGAGCCCACCATCATGCGTATGCCCGAACCATTCCAAAGCCCACCCCAGAGTCCTGCTTACTCTCCCGGGCCGGTGCCACACTCTCCGGGAACTTCATCACCATATTTCCCGAGTCATACCCAGTGGTACCTTGGCACCGAGATTCCTCATCTACACTCACAACGGGCACCGCAAAGCAATATGAACGCTCTTGGATATGACCCAAAAGGGGACGCGCAAGCAGTTACGAATGCTACGAAAGGGCGGTCGCTAGATAAGAAAGAGAAAGAACTGCGTCTGTATTTCTCCTCTTAATCGCAGATATGCTATAGCAATTTGATTCCTAACCATTTTTTCTTCCAGTCATCAAGACTCTCGTGCCACTTTCAGCACTCCAGATGGATGCGCTTTCAGAGCATTACCAACATATGACTAAGAAGACACTACTCGACGTGTTGCCCAACGTAGGAATTTTAAATGATTATTTTGGGTAAGTTTACTTCATAATTTGATATGATTTCAGTGCTCTCCGAACAAAGTCGAATTTTTTCGCCCGCGACTGTTCTTCTCTGTGAAAAGTCGCTTTGTCGCGCTCCCGAACTAGAACCTCTCCTGGTTGAGCATGGCTCTCTATACTTTATTTTTCTTTGACTGTTAGATCTTCTCTCTCGCTAATGCTTTTATTGGCGTAGAATGGGTATTCACGGTCTTGCAGCGGGCCCCCTCGCATGGGATGTCGAGCTTGTAGGAAAGGCTCTGGCGCCCCGCAGAGTTCTCGGGGGATTAGGGTAATTCCTAAACCAATCTCTTTACGAAGTTTACTCATGAGTTTTAGGACGGACGAGACGCTACTCAATGAGCTCATCCTCGGCCGCCCAATTTCCGAGATTCGCATCCTTACTGAAGCCTTTCGTCTGAAACACGGTGAAATCAAGGGAAATATCACTAAGGAGGTCAGGGATGACCTGAGTTTGGAGACTGCGCGTAGTGAGTATCGTTCAGTATTTTCGAGGCTGCTGTATTTGATCCAGAGCACGCATGCAGTGTTTGAATTAGCATTGGACACTAGTCGTCCCGACGACACGGTCTTTGATCAGGCTGCCGTCGAAAGGGATGTGGATGCGCTGTATCATACAGGACGTGGGAACCACGGTAAAGAGAAGGTATTTCATCATGATTTCCTTTCGTTAATTGACACAAACAAGCCTTTGAAGTTTTATGAAATTTTAATCAAACGATCGTTTAGTCACACCTTGGAAATGTGAGCTTTTTTGGTTACCTCCTAGTATGTACGTGAGCCCATGCGCGGTATCCAGCATTAGCGTTTATGACAGCAAGCACGGCAGATTGTCAGACGTCGTCAAACGCCAATAGTGAGTCCATGCCACAATTCTTCTCCATTGCTCATATCCGAGTCTGTGTTTAAACAGCTCGGGTCACATGAAGGAAGCGCTCCTTTACATCGTCAATGGCGCTGAGAATCATGCCCAATACGGACCAGGGGTTTGGCGTGATGCTCAACTTATATACAATGCGATGGAGGGTAAAGGAACGAACAATAAGCAACTTGTATGGAGGTATGCAACGCTTTCTTCGAATGTTTTCACGCGAATATTCAATTACGATGTCTAGGCTTGTGCGTGCTCACTGGGATGTGTCTCGCATGGCTAAAATTAAAGAAGCATACCGGGTTATAGCAAAGGAGGATCTTGCAAGACGCGTGCGCTCGGAGACTAGTGGTGCTTACAGGACACTCTTGGTCGCGCTAGTGGATGGGATTGATTGGATGAATAAATGAACGAAGGGTCTTTTATTTGAATGAGTGGTACATTGTCTATGTTGAATTGGAAATAATATGGCCGACTTTAAACTAGTACAAATTCTGACGCTTTCTGTCATCCATTCGAACATCTTGGTACGCCTTAATCACGTCACCTATTTTCTCCCAATCACCAGCGCTATACCCTTCATGAATTTCCATGTGTTGAAGATGGGGAAACAATCGATCCAAGTGGCGTCCCACCTGTAAAAGTTTGTGAGAGGGTCGGCAGACTCCAAACTACCGATCGATAACCTTTCCAGCCCATGCGAAAAGATGGTAGTCGGTGAGAAGGGAGGAATGTAACTAAGATCAAGACCTATCTGAAGGGTTTTCAGATGACGACATGAATCGGCGAGTGCCCACAGAGCTTCAATAGTCGTTGTGCGCGGAAATGATATTATCTGTGGGGGCTCCGCCAGCGGGCCCTCATCATAAAGATCAGAAGGCCCGAAGGCATCTAAACTTGAATATTCCTGGACAACCTTCACCTCTTTTCTCGAAACACAATCTACAACTGACAAACGGAGCTCTCTGAGTTCGGGGAGTGCTAACGCCAATTCACGAATATCTTCATCGGAAGATTGAAAGCCGCAACCAATGAGAACCATGCGTTCCACTTTCGAAAAGGGGGGAAGGCCAGAGAATAACCCCGATAGAATTGGTTCTTTGAAGCCCGTTGATTTGTCCAGGCAGAGCGTAATTGAAATCAAGGAAGTAGACCATCGGGAACTCAGCTTAGCCACGCATGGTGCCCACGTTCCCGAGGGAATGATCTCCTTTGTATACGAACACTGTGATGGTTTCTTTGACGTGATACCCTTTTTCATCCTTCCTTTCGCAACCGTCTTTTTCTTTACATTGATCGAGGTGTCACAGACTCTTTGGATCGCGGGGGTGAAAACCGCAACAAGGGTTACCCGCTCCATGGAAACTGTAGCAACAAGTGCAAGCATCGATTGCATCAATGGGAGTGACGCGGTAACGTGCAGCGACTTGAGCTGTGGAAACCCAATATCACCCTCCAGGCGAGTAACGGAATGAGAGATGGTGACAACTAGGTTCTCCAGCTGGGGAATTGCTCCGATTTCTTTCAAGGATACGAGATCCACTTCTCCCGCAATATCTAGTAATTGCAAATGTGAAAATAAAGAGAACGGGATTTTGGAAGTGGTGGCAGAGCTTCCTCGAAGTGCTAGATGGTTTAACTTGGGGGACGGGAACCATGGATTATTGGTCAACGAAAATAGGAAGGGATCGACCACGTGGACGTTATCAGAATCGCAGCTGCTCAATTCCACAGTCCTTATTGTAGGCGAAATGAATAGCGACAGATGGGAAAGCGATGGGGACACTGAGAGACAGCGAAATATCTCTAAAGCAGGAAATGGATGGGGGCGAAGCTGCGTCAATTGGATGAATGTAGATTGCGCAAGGTTTTCGTCTGCACATTTCAGCGTAAATTCCTTGACCTTTCGTGCATATGCATCGAAACGATCCCAGTCATGGGTTTGGAACGTTCCGTAGAAAACCTGTAAAGTAATCAAGAAGAATAATTGCTAGAAAGGGTCGCTTCTTACATAAACACCGTTAACAACTTTGAGTGGTGATAACAGCTTCAGAAGAGGCAGAAGACTGTACAATGATCTCCAAAGTGCGTTAAGAGCAGGGTCTCGAAACGTCGTGCATGTGAGAGCCGCCCAGAGAAGATATTTCTTGGAAGAACCAAAGCTTTGCTCGAATATGTACGAAAGAAGCTTGGGATCTTTGAGAACTGTGAGTGACGTGTTGGAATCCTGGATTGCTCCAAGAACGTTCTGTTCTACTGGGTTTTCGGCGTTCGAGACAAATTGAAGGGGGAGCTACATAAATTGAAAATGGGCCAGACTTCTAGTGGCGAAATAAGCAAGGATCAAGTCATAGACTTTGATGTAGCAGAAAGAAGAGGCCCCAACGCCTTGAGGCCACCGCAGCAGTGTATCATTAATAACGAGGTCGTCTGAGCCTCAGGCTACTGCAGCCGCCTATCATCATAATACTGCCAGTCACTTGTCATGGGCGTGCTCTTGGTAAAACCGTAGTTGAACCTTTGAAAATTTGAAGTCTTAAGACTTGGTGTAATAAAGATACTTAATTTCGTCATTGGCATGTACAGGAGCAATCTGGCAGATCATATGACCTCCGAGTCAATTACCACTGTTTGCTTTGAACGTACCCGACTTCGAGCCGTCTTGCACAACAATGCACATGCCCTCCAGTG
>QLOJ01002489.1:1541-14532 GCA_003313625.1 Tricholoma saponaceum | reverse complement strand
CCAGAAGGTGCTGACTGAACAATAGCAGAGCATGGAAAAAATGTGATAAATCCAGAAGGTGCTGACTGAACAATAGCAGACAACGGGGTTTCTTGTACAACCGATGGAATGGTAATGAGGGCAAAGCTTCTGCTTTGTCAGCAGATCTTGGGGAGTGTCCTGCAGCAAGGATGCTTGCCCTATAAGCGCTATTCTTCATGGAAACTACCCAAATCATGTTTGGGGTGTGACATATCGCGAGGAATGATAATGCAACTGTCCCTAGTTGCCGACTAATTTCCAAGTAGTCGTAGATTTGGTGGGCCACCATTCTTTAGTGCCAATCAGTCTATGGCTTTGCTCCATAGTTGTCCTTTGCTCACCACTTCTATTCTGACTTCAGCATTTCCATCCTGTACATGTATTTGGAGGCGAACTAGCGTCCAAGCAACTATTGTGAGGAATAGTGCATTTATAAGCCCTAGCATAAGGCTAATCCATCCAGCGATTACTTCTGAGTGACATCGTGCGATTGTGTAGCCAATGAGTAGGGTGACCTTTATTACAGGACCCATGACTACAAGAGATGTTTCCATTATGTAGATGTGATGTGTTGGATGGAATAGTTGGTAATGGAAAACATTTGAATAATAAATGAGAGTGGATGGTTACGTAACCAGCAACCATGTGATTTTGTGTTGGGATTGAATGAATGTTGGCATAAAAATTGCACTCTCTTTTCTCTTTGCTCACCCTCCTTTTCAAACACTCCTTTGATCTCGTATTTTAGCAGGGGTTGGGCGTTGAATGTCAACAACAGTGAATGTCACAGCTCTGCGAAGTGACAACAATTTTACTGAACCCAAGGTGGTGGCTTCTGCTTGATCCTCTGATTCCTGATGAATTGAATCTCCATATATGGTTTCAGTAGCTGAAAAGATCCCTTTTAATGATGTGCAGTAGTGACACGTCATCAAACAGACCTGGTTTGAACTGGACTGGTGTTGGCGATCGCCTCCATCCTTCTTCCAGCTCATATGTCTCATCATCTTTTGGAGTGCCTTGGACTAAGGACATTATAAGAGCGATAATGAAAAAGAGGCAGAGAACGAAAATTCCTCCTAGGAAAGGCATTATGTGGATGATGAAGGAAGGAAGGGAGTTTGAGCGATGTTAGGTTTATTATCGGATCTAGTGGAATAGAACATATGTCCACGTGTTTGTGTGAAGACATCGCCTTATACCGAAGGAAGTTTGGAAATGTAGGGTATGTGTATGACGAGATTCCTTGTAGAAGTAAGGAGCATATAGGATAGGTGACAAATGTATGAATGAATGTGGGATTGGCATATGTGTGAGGTCCAAGTATTGTTTAGGCATAAACGGGCATGAATGCGTCTTCTTCGTCAAGTTGGTCTTCACCGATAGAAGATTCTTCATCGTCTGGTAGCTTTCCACCATCAGATGATCCTTCACCATTGGGTGCGACTTCATAGAAGTTGATGAATGGGTCCCATTCAAGGAATGCGGATAGGTCGATTAGGTCAATGTGAACCCAAAATGCAGATTCCTCTGTCATGTCAACATCGCTATTTGTGGGGGCTAGGAAAAGAAGGGCATAGCAGTCCCAAATCCCATACACCTTCGTTATGATGTTGACTCCTGATGAGAGCCACAAACTGTCTTCATCGTCCATATCCATCAAATGAATGACATAAACGGCGTCCAATGGCTTGAGCTTATGATTTACTTGAGTGACCTCCCAGTGAGAATAGATGTCAGGAGTAATGGTGTTCCAAGTGACTTCTACAAAGTTTCTCACTTGAATTTGTTCTGCCTCAGTACCATCATTGTCTGCATCAGAAACCTTCCTAGTGGTGGTTTCACTCTCCCATTGTTCGAAGTAGAATGGGAGGATGGGATACGTTGCCTCTGTGGTTGGCAAATCCATGTCATATGATAGAAGCAAAGAAAATTACCTTGATCAGGGTCACAGGTGGAGATTTATGTCCAGCCTGATTGCCGAGATATTCCTGGCAAACCTGATAAAAATCAATGCGGCAGTATCAGGATGAGAGCTGGTTGCGAGTATTAAATACATGGGAATGTGAACAGTAAGAAATAAGGAGTCCATGTGGCATAGAAATATTCTGAGAGTCGAATCGTAAGGTGGCTGCATATGGATAAATAGTGCAGTGATATAGAATGTTGCATGTGAGTGGTAAGGTTTCAAACCATGAGATGCATAAGGATGGTGCAGAGTAAGGTGCAAGGAATGTTTAAGCAAGTGATATGAAAAATGAATTGTCGAGAACCTGGGCGTCGATCCAAAATTTGGAGAATAAGAACTCATCACCCTCGTCCACCATCTCAAACAGGACCAGCACATGCTTGCCGTGGACCTCCAAAATGTCTTGGGCGATGCAGAATCCAAAATGGAGCCATTGTGCATCTTCGTCGTCCAACTCAACTGCAGGAATTGTGTAGACCACCTTGTCTCTCGTAAGATGTTCGTCGACATGTGTCACCTCCCATGAGGCAGAATGATCGATAGGTGAGACCTCTATGATGCTGCAGAGATCAGTAGGTGAAGTTGAGAAACTGTTCTCAGAGGATGCGCTATTGGAGTTCCATCCTCCAAAGGTGGAAGCGAGTGAAGAATTCATTACGTTGGAAGAAAAGGAATGCGATGGACGATATGGGGTGGTAGTTGGAAAGAAGTGTGGACTGAGGTGTCCTACCTGCAAATGCGCCTTTTACCTGTCTGTCCAGGTTCTATTTTCCCTTATTCATAAGATTAATTTCATAATTAATTTCATTTCGGGACATGTGGACAAAACGTGGTATGTGGATCCTGGAACGGTAAAAACAACGGTATGTGGGCAGTGGCAAAAAGAATGTTGCAGTAAGGACAGATGTGTTTTTCTTAAGATAGAGCCAGTGCTTGAAATCCACCCTTAGTAAGGGGGTAACTCAGACTCCTGGTAGGAAGGTGGTTCTTCTCGCTGCGCATTGTGCAGATCTCAGTACAGATCGGGTCGGTCTTGGATAAGAGATGCAGGAACCCAAAAGGGCACGTACACCGTGCAGATATCGCTTTCTCTAAATGCGATCTTGACTGCTACACGGTCCTTGAGAAATCCACATCCAACACGGACTACCCTTCCATAGCCACCGGGTTGTAGAAGGATATCTTGATCTTCCCGGATAATCCACATTGACAGGGGAAGTTCATATAATTGCTTCATAGGATATCCATATCGGGATTTCTTCTGTCCCTGATCGAAATCCTCGTTGCCGATCCTGGGCAACTGATGCATCTCCCCAGGCCTTTTGGGGATATCTGTGATCGCCATATATCTAATCATATTGACAGGTTCTGTCTCATAGAACCAAATGCGCTGCGTTTCTTGTGGAAGCTCATATTTTCGGAAGTCATGGTTCTTCTCCTGACTGATGATTAGATCCATGAATCTCGGCTGTATTGCCAAGATTACATCTGTAGGAGATAGATGTGTGCAATATGTTTCAGTGATCTTGGGATTATCATTTGAAGTGGAATCGGGGCCATCAGGATCTTCCAGAAATGCCAATGTATTTCTGTGCCCGATTGAAGCAATCGAGCTACCGTTATCAGATTCCTCATCAGATCCTTCTGATTCAGACTTGTGATCTCAGTATGCCATGTGAGGTTGTGGATCTCTGGGTTCTTCCATTTCCTCATCTTCATCGGCTAGATCCTCCAACAAGATGGGATCATCCCGATTGATGTAGGAAATAATGCGGAAGGCTGCATAAGGCTTCTGATGGACTGCTCCATCAGGTTCTCGGAGCACATAATTCCCTTTTGCAGTTTGTCGGACGACGACATAGGGGCCAAGGTAGTGAGGGTCTAACTTGAACTTGTTAAGGGTATCCTCTAGTCTTGTATTCCGTACCAGGACTAGAGATCCTTCAGGGTAATATGGCTTCTGGAGCTTCTTTGCATATCGTCGGTTGAATTGTTCCTTTGATTGCAAGCGAGCTCACTTTAATACTTCAGCTGCACGCTCTAGGTCGCTATCGTGCTTCTGAAGCTGGCAAATACGAAGAGCTAATAGCTCAGAGGTCTCCATTTCTGATTTAAATCCTTCAACCAAAAATGTGGCTTCAAATAAATCGAAGGGGAGCAGTGGTTCAAGGCCATGCAACAAATAATAGGGGGAATACCCTGTTACGCTGCTGATGGTGACTTGGTCTGCAAAGACTGCAAGTGGCACATGGTGATGCCAATTTATTGCTCTCCCTTCAGCATTCTTCTTGCAAGACTTCACTATAGCCTCTCTAAGGATATAGTGTCCACGCTCTACAACACCATTGGCATGTTTGTTGTAGGGTGTTATGCGAACCTGGGGAACTCCTAATTGCTTCATTAAAATCTCAAAGGCTCCATATACCTCTGCACCATTGTCTGTTACCACTTGAGCAATGGCACCATACCGGTAGTATATGGAATCACAGAAGAATTTTGCCAGAGTTTCTGATGTGGCATTTTTTAATGGCCGCACTTCAGTTACTCCTGTCAAGTCATCTTTTGCTGCCACAATAAGGTGATATCCTCCTGAAGGTGGCATGTACATGACATCAATGTAGACCTTCTGGAAGAGAGTTGAGGGAGTGGATATGGAGATGGAAACTTCCATTTGTTTGGTGCTCTGGATCTGACATTCATGGCAGGAAGATACATGGTGGTGCACATCAGTATGCATGTGGGGCCAATAAAATCTGAGCTTGATAAGCTGGAAAACTGCCTCTTCTCCTTTATGCCCAAGCTTTTCATGAGCTTGTGTCAAAATGGCTACTCGCTTCTTGGGGTTGAGGACCACTAACTGAGGCAGGTGTTCTCCATTCCACTTATACATGCTTCCATCCTTAAGGAAGAACTGCTGGGATTTCTTCAAGAAATGTCTCCGGGCCTGGAGTGATTTGCCTTCTGGAATCTTGAGTGTTTCCAGAAAGAGTAGAATGTCCCGCAACATATTCTCTGCATGTGATAGCCATAGTTGGTTGGATGGGAGTGTATACACACTATAGAGGAGTGGAGTAGACTTCTTGAAGTCAAAATCCCAGAATTTGTAGCAATCTGGAACTGTTATAAGCAGTCCAATATCCTCCAACCAAGACTCATCGTAGGGCTCTATGACTTCATCCTTGGCAGGCTGTCTGCGAGATAGGGCATCTGGCCCACAGAAATGTGTAGCAGGAACATGATTCAGTAGGAAATCATGCAGGAGGATTCCTTGAATCCATCAATTAAGCACATTATTGGGCTGCATGTCGGGGTTATTAATCATTTTCTTGACATAGGCTGCATCCATTTCTACAACAAGATTTGGTGCCCCTACTAGATACAATTTCCAAGCTGTCAAGGCTCAGAATAATCCATACAGCTCCAACTTTGATTGAGAATATGCTTGCTGCACTGGGTGCAAGGGAATTGATCCAAAGCGTGCAGGTCGGCACTTGTCATTTTCATCAACCTGGGATAGAATAAATCCTACTGCAATATAACTTGTGTCCACAGAAAGGATTACGGGTTTGCTGGATCAATAGTCAATTGGGCGAAGGACAGGCACAGTTGTTGTTAAGTACTGAACTCGAGGGCGGATGTCCATCGGGGAAATATCGGGAAGTCCGACAGGGTATCAGAAAGGACTTGGCTTCAACTTATAAGAAGTTGCACCCTTCACCTCGTCAAGTGTCCTAATTTCTAGACAGAGGTAAACGGAAGGAATATCGGAGTTCTGATGGAAGTCCGAAAGATAGAGGAGATAATAAACTGAAGTAGTATCAGAGTTCCGAGGGAAGTCCGAAAGACAGAGGGGATGACAAGAGGTTGAGATGGGTAAACTTGGTTGATTTACGAACTGAAGAATACAAATGAAAGTAGCTAGGTTTTATACTAGTGGGCGGAGTTAGATCGGATACCGACCGTAACTACGGAGTCCGGGCTATGTCCGAGGCAGTAGCTAGTAACGGTGTCATCTCTAAGGTAATGTAATATAAGTTCATAACTAAGAGACCAATGCTATGCTAAGTTTCACTAAGTAATATCCGCGGAGAAACGTCGGAGATCCGACGGAAGTCCAAGTTGCTGGAACGGGATGTAACAGTTGTTACCAGCTGCTTTAAAACATCAAAGCTCTTCTGGCATGCCTGTGTCCATTCAAACTCCCAATTCTTTTTGGTAAGTTGCACAAGGGGTTGTGCCACTTCAGAAAAATTCTTTATCCAGATGCGGACAGTCCCGCATAGACCTAAAAATCCTTGGACCTCCTTGACAATGGTCAGGGGTGGCCACTTGAGAATTTTAGCAACACGCTCTTCATCTGGTAAACATCCTTCCGGTGTGCATTTCTGACCAACTATAACAACTTCTTGTCTGCATATCTGTGTTTTCTTTGGGGAGAATATTGCACCTGCACATTTGATCTGGTGCATTATTCGGTGTACATCATTCACATGTTCCCAAATAAAACGGCGGATTCCTGGATTGGCAGCTAATATCTCCGGATTCCCATGCTTGTCCAAGTATTGAGTCCTTGGTCCTTTTATGGGAAGGTCATCAATAAATATATTGGTGACTTCCGGGATTTCATCCTGCAGTATGAATGTCATGCATTTCTGAAATTCAGCTGGAGAATTGGTATACCCCATTGGGAGTGCAGTGAGGCGTAATAATCCCAAGGGTGTGTAGAATGCAGTCATATCCCACGACCGAGGGTCGACTATTCGGGCATCAAATCCCCAAAATAGATCAAATACTGTGTAGCACTGTCGGCCTCCATATGATTCCACAAAGTCATCAATTATTGGCAATTGACTTGCATCTTGGATGCTAACTTTGTTTAGTGGCTGCAGATCATGCACAATACGGAGTCCTCCGTTTTTCTTCAATACACAGAACCATTGTCCCCGGTATGAGGACTGACTAGGTTCATAGACTCCAGCCTCTATTTTGCTCTTCAACATCTCTATAACTCAGTCACGAATTCCTGGGGGAATAGGAATATTTTTGTACTCCCATGGAGTATGGGGTACTGTTGGCATAATGTAATCAGAGAAATATTCCTTCTTTAATGTTCCCCGATCCTTTTCTTCATATGGCAGTGTGGCCTCATTGAACTTTAAAACCTGCTGAAACAATTTCTCTTCTTCAGGCCATAGAAAATTGTCAGGGTTTAAGTTGAGATCGGCCATGCGTTCTTCAGTTAAATGCTCTGTGGGAATGAACTTGGGGGGTGTAGGTGATAGTTGGGGTAATGTGTCTAGGGGGTTGTGAGGAAATGAGCGCTGCACTCGGGCTTCTTCTGGGACAACTCCTGGAATTGGGTGGACTTTCTGAGCCACTCATTTGTAAGCACCATATGCCTTGAGAGGGATGTCATCAAGGGAATCCATATGTTGCCAGTTAGGATTTTCTGGGAATATGAGTACATCATTTTCCCAGTCAATTCCTGGTTTCGTAAAGTGTCGTGCTTGATATTGGCGCTCAAGCAGAAATGTAAAGGGTCGGTCGAAGCTTCCATCTGCCCTCTGATCCTCTTCTGAACTTTCCCAGAAGTCTTCTTCAATCTCACCTTCATCATCTTCATCTATATCTGAGTTGGAATATTCTTCCAAGTCAGGTATTTCAGTTCTTTCATACCACTCTTCTTCATAGTCCAATGCCAAAGTTACCAGTCCACAAATCCTTTCTTCCTTACCTGTTTCCAACTGCCTCTCACATATTATGGCTTCATCTTTAATACAACAAACATGTATTGGTTGACCAGCATCCAGAGGGGTATCAGGTAAAGAAGAGTCTACTTCTTTACTTCCAAGACACAGTAACAATTTCAACAATAAGAGAAGATGGAGAAAAGGTAAGAAGGGTATAGCATACATGGCAACAATAAATTGTAGACATGGATGAACGTTAGAAATGATGGGGACAGACATAAAATGGAGTGCAGAAAGGACATACCTGAGGTAACCAAGGAGTAAAAGGAACAGTTAAGGAAAAACGCGGACCATAGAAATCATAATAATGAGAAGAGGATGGGTATACAGGGAAAGACGAGGGCCAAGATCGAGGAACAGGTGGCCGCGAGGAACGGTAGAGATCTCGCCAGGAGACCGGTGGATGAGAGGGTGGAGGGAGTTTCATAAAAGGGAAGGAGGATCCCACAAAACGGGGTACCTCTGTCCTCGAGAATCATACTGGGATGTGGGTGTAAGATATCCTGAATCAAAAAGATGATAGGCATCCTGAGTCATGAAAGGTACTACAGCACAAAGGCGACGTAGTGCATTGGCAAGTTCAGGGATCTGTAATTGTTCATAGACTTTGGAGGCATGATGGAAGAACTCATCTTCCTCTGGAGAGAGGAGAGAGTTACAAGGAGGAAGGGGTCGATGAGGGAGAGTGATGTGAGCAGTAGATTTATTGTTATAGTGAAGGCATTCACATGAGAAGCCTTGAGAGTGGATAGGTTTCATGGGGTCAAGGTATCGGAATAAGTCATTGTGAGCATAGAAAAAGTGAACAGTATCCTCTGAGAGTCCCATGTCAGGATCATCAAAGGCTAGGCGAACAGTTTGAGAAGTAAGATGCTTCATGAGAAGCAGAAGGCATGCATTGACATACATGCGAAAACGTTGAAGGGTAAGAATCTGAGGGTTCCAAGCATTAAATGCAATGACATCTGTGTCACTCTCATAGGGATTAGGATAGAAGTCAGTGAAATAAGGATTAGGATCACTTCCAAGGGGTTGATCTCTCCATTTTGAAGGTGGATCGAGAGAAGTACGACGGTTCCATCAAGGGACATAGCATGAACAGGAGCATGCTCAGCTAAATTCCTGCTCCAAGTCTCCTGTGCCTTCTCAACATCATATCTAACCACTCTGCGGAACAGAGTTTCTGGCTGACCTTTCCAATCATCGGGCATGACTACAGCATTTCACAAGATGTTTATGGCCTTAACAAGCTTCACATGAAGCTCACGAAGATGAGGGAGAATGCGAAAAATAGGAGGAATGTGTGGAATGAGCTCATTGTCCCATGAGCGAAGAGGATGATTATCGATAGTACCTTGAAACTCAGTAGTAAAATACTGGCGTACAAGAGGAATGTTGTGCAGTTTGCACCAGAGTGGATGACCAGCAGGTAAGGGAAGTCCTTCGAGAGTGGGTCCAATGGTGTCATCGATCCCACTCCCATGTATGCATACTCGATAACTTCCAACCTCCGAATAATTCCATGGGTCTGTGTCCTGAGTTTTGATCTCATAAAATGAGATTACTTCCCCCAAGTCTAAAGTTTCAAACTCTTCAGGGGCCGAATTGAGCAGTGTAGTGTCAGATAGAAGAGGGGAAGGAAGGTTGGAATTCTGAGATGGAGCAGGGCTTTGATCTTGAGCAAGAGGAGTGGTGATTTTGGTGAGTCCTGAGTCTACCTCCATGGACTCCTCCTTGATGGGGGAGAGTTCACATTGAGGTGGCTCATCAAGGGTAGCAGCCACTATTTTATCCCATTCATCAGCAAGAGTCTTTTCATGATGAGGGGACTTTGACCTACCCGGACTCATGACCAACCTGTCATTCCACCATACATCGGTCCACCCTGAATCCTTCCTCCACTTGGGAGGTTTACAATTTGTACATGTGGCAAAATCGTGCTCGCAGCCATGCTTGCTCCTGATCTTGCTCACAAGTGCCTGGGTTCCTGAGCCCTCCCCTGCAGTCATGGGCTCATCATCAGGATGTGGAATAGCTGGAATGTCAGGAGGGGGTGGCATTGGGAACAAGTGCTCAAGAGTCTCCCTATAAAATAAGGTGGTGGCATTATGTTCTAAGTGTGAAGGTGAAGATGGGGGAGTAGTTGTGTCATTGGAGGGGTACTCATAATTGGGATCAGGTCTCAGCAAATATTCTAACAGAGTAGGGGAGTATGCAGGAGGCTCAAGGAGGGAAGGGTTTCCTGTTTCAGCACTGTCCGTGAGGAACGATAGACCTTCACCTGGCTCAGGGGCTGGGAATCGAGTCATTTGTCGCATACGAACTGGGGGAGGTGAAAGAATATGCCCCGACCTCAACCTGAGGCCAGGGGGTGCAGAGTTGACACTAACAGTAGCAGGTGGTCCTGCATCTGATACAAGCTGAGCAGGAACAGCTAGATGAGAAGCTGAAAAATTGAAGGACAGAGGAGGGGGAGTGGAAGATGAGGAAACATAAACGAGAGGGGGTGGAGCATCAGAGCCTGAACTCGCAAGGCTCTCGATCCCCCTCATAAATTTGTTCGTTAATTCGTGGGGTTCATTCATGGTTCCCAAGAGTTCATTCGTAGGCCTAGAAGGGGCTTCTGCCTGAGATGCATGAGTTAAAATAAAAGTCCCCACGCTGACGCTCAAAATGCTGTCGGTAGCACAAGCAGCAGCGGGAACGGGAACGGGGTCGTTGAATGATGAATTAGACCTAGAAATAAAATTTCACGAACCAATACTCAAAACGCTCTCAAAAGCGCGAGTGGCGGGGGAGGTAGACATGTTCGTGAATGAAGTGAGGGCAGAGGCTGAGGTTGGCATTCCTGCGCTAATGCAGGAAAAGTCATTCGAAGCAGGGGGTGCAGCAGAAGTTGTCGTTTCGGGGGGTGATTGAGTTGCTGAGGTTGGAAGGACAGTCCTAAGTTCTAAAAGAGCCTGTGCAGCCTCGAGGGTGGCTGCGGAAGGAAGTTCGGTACCCAAAACCCCTGCGCTAATGCTCGGAACATTCCCACGAACGTGAGCAGCAGCAGGGGTAGGGAAATCAGATGACGCTGGGGGTGTAGAAGCCAGAATGCCCATGCTAGGGCTCGTAACGCTATCGGTAGCGCGAGCAGCAGATGTGGGTGTGGAGGAGGTTACAGCGGCCGCGCTAATGCTCGAAATGCTCCCGCGAGTGTGAACAGCAGCAGCCGAGTTGGGCGCCAGGGGTATGGATGAAATGTGTGTGCTGAGACTCGAAACACTGTCGTTAGCGTGAGTGGTGGCCGGTGTGGGAGTGGAGAACATCGTTGGGGTGTGGGAGTCCTCCTGAATCCGCCCGGAATTCGTTGGGACCAAGATGGTCTCCAACCACCTGTTCCTCCCCTTCCTCGTCTCTATCAGCACCTGCTCCTCCTCTCCCTCATCCGTCTCGTTGTCCCTATGACTCGTTAATGCCTCGTGAATTGACTTGAAGGGCCACTTTCGGGGGATAGGTGGCACTGTGAGGCGCAGGGACCGAGGGGGCGGATTTCGGGGCTTGATGATGCGATGGGGCTCGAATGCAGGGGACTGGAGGACGTCCAGGGGTAGGAGGGGCTTGAGAACAGCAGAAAGAACCTGGGCAGAGGGTGTAGGGGATGAGGGACGCGTCGAATGTGTGGTGGAAGCGGTGTTGTCGTTGGGTGACGCGTCCTCGACAACCGGGGCCCGATGAGTCATGGATGATGACTCATGTTGAAAAAGAATTCGTTGGTGAGGCAGGGGAAGTTGGCTGTAGTAGCAAGGCAGGTGAGGATGTGTAATTCGAGTAGCACAATCCACACACCTTTGAAAGTCCGTAGTTTGGGGGAAAGAAGCGGGTGTTAAGTACTGAACTCGAGGGCGGATGTCCGTCGGGGGAATATCGGGAAGTCCGATGGGGTATCAGAAAGGACTTGGCTTCAACTTATAAGAAGTTGCGCCCTTCACCTCGTCAAGTGTCCTAATTTCTAGACAGAGGTAAACGGAAGAACTATCGGAGTTCCGATGGAAGTCCGAAAGATAGAGGAGGTAATGAACTGAAGTAGTATCGGAGTTCCGAGGGAAGTCCAAAAGACAGAGGGAATGACAAGAGGTTGAGATGGGTAAACTTGGTTGATTTACGAACTGAAGAATACAAATGGAAGTAGCTAGGTTTTATACTAGTGGGCGGAGTTAGATCGGATACCGACAGTAACTACAGAGTCTGGGCTATGTCCGAGGCAGTAGCTAGTAACGGTGTCATCTCTAAGGTAACGTAATATAAGTTCATAACTAAGAGACCAATGCTATGCTAAGTTTCACTAGGTAATATCGGTGGAGAAATGTCGGAGATCCAACGGAAGTCCGAGTTGCTGGAACGGGATGTAACAGTATTTCCCCCTTAGTGCCGAGCCTACGAGGCACGTGAAGGTTGAAGTCCGGATAAGGGAATTTTGATGGGAATAAATTTTCGAAGTCGGAAGTTTGAAGTTCAACCGCTACTTCATCCACCACCACCACCACCAATATCTCTGCTATGTCAGGATCATCTGCCGCCGCTTGCTTGGCCGCCTTTCAGGCTCAAAAGAAACTTCTCGAGGAGCAGGAGGAGGCGTTGTTGAAGGCCGCAGCGGAGGAGGAGGAGCGGGCAGCCGAGGCTGCTAGAAAAGCAGAGGAGGAGCGCTTGGCCACGGAGAAGAAGGCGGCGAAAAAAGAGTTAAAGAAGCGGAAGGCGGCGGAGGCCGCATTGTCAGAGGGGGCAGAGGGGAGCAGAACACCGGCGAAGAAGAAGGGGAAGGCAAAGGCGGTGGAGGCAGAGGAGGATGTGCCGATGGAGCCCGCCGCCTCTGCATGTCGTCGGTGAGTAGTGAACTGATTTCTTTATTGCCCTTGCCAACGATTCTTTTAGTTGTAGAAATGGGGGGCACATTTGTATCAAAAGCAAGGGTAAGGCCCTCTCATGCGCGCCTTGCGCGAAGGCGAAGCAGAGGTGCGAGGGGGTTTTGTGGTTCGGGGCCGAGGCGGGGCCGAGTCGGAAGCCCGAGGGTGGACCGTCGGGGTCTGCAGAGATTGTGGGGGTGTTGACTGAGATAGTCAACATTTTGAAGGATATTAGGGAGGAGTTGGTCGAGATCACGGCGGCAGTTGAGGACTGCACCTTCGGATTTCCAACGGTATCCGAGGAGGATAGTGAGGCGGAGGTGGAGATCAGTCAGGAGGAGTTAGCGGAGTTGGAGGCAGAGGAG
>QLOJ01002481.1:0-27842 GCA_003313625.1 Tricholoma saponaceum | reverse complement strand
ACAGCTGTGCATGTACCACCTATAAACGGTAAGTACAGGTGTTTATATATCATCCTGCCAGGATCTGGTGCCAAGATCGAGCAATAACTACTTCCTAACGTAGCAGCGATTGTGAGTGACCCCGCGATACCCCTGCGTCAGCTGGATACCACCGAGACCATCGTTACTGTGGATTTGTGATGGAACATGTCATGCATGGGGATGATCAACGGCTTGGCTCGTCCTAATGTAAGCTGCTCTCCAGCGTTATAGGCTTAGCCGCATGTTTAAACGAAAATCGTCACCACGTTCAATGATAGAACTCGTCATCGGATGGCATTACTCCGTTCAATTCCTCTGTTAATCGAACCTCAGTCAAGAGAAAAGTTATATGGCATTCACGTCATATAAGTGGTAGGTATACATTACAAAAGTAGTCCCGCCTACAAAGCTCTCTGCTTCATTCGACTACTTACTGTCCTCAACCCTGCGTATACTTTGCCGGGCGGGGAGCCCAGAATGAGAGATACTATTGCATCCCGAGCAATTTTAATATTCTGGAATGAACCCATGATATGTATTTTCCTAGAAAGAAACAATATCAATACATCCCGTGGTGAAATACAGAGTAAAATCCATACGTGTCTGCCAAAACGATCCGAGTACGGCTGGCATTTTCTATGGTGAATTTTGTTTTGCCGTCTTGACCCGCAATACGACCTGAAAACTTTTGAGTGAAGGAGCGAAGCAACAAGGAAGCGGGAACTTACCGATTGCTCGTGATAGATGATCACCATGCAGTGTTTTTACATCCTTGATCTCGAATGAATCAAGATAAAGATCATCTAGTCTCAGAAGAGCAATGGCATCCTACGGATCACAAAGAATAACAATTCATCAACTAACTCAATGCAGGGGGGGTCTCGTACATTTACGTCGAAACCCAATGCATACGCTTTTACGAAATCTGCACCTTTTTGTAGAGCCCCGATATCTTTTGTATGTTTTGAAGTCTATTCGAATGGTTAGCGGCATCGAAGAAGTGATGAATCCCACATACTCGTGCTTCTACACATCTTCGCTGTACATTCATCCTCACTTGCAGTCCCAAGATCTCCGTAAGGGGGCCAAAGATATTTATCCAATCCTTCTTCAGGGGCGTCATCCGATGTGGTGGTATCGCTATCCGTCTAGTCTCGGACTTTAATTTCGTCTTGTCTGCATTTGCGGCAAGGGGTGGAAACGCAGGTGCGGCTGTCGTTTGTGGTAATAGTGTAGGATCGGTGTCAATCATCACAGCATCGTCGTCTATGTCTGCAGGGTCTGAAATGGTTGTTGCATTCGCAGGTATTGGAACAGAGGATCCCGCATCGCCCATCACCTCATCTTCGTCTGCATTAAGTGGGATAGAGAGATCGGCAACCCGTGGACCTTTTCGAGAGATCCTTCGACGATTCTTTCTGACAGTTGAAAGCGATGTAGATGATTCAGGCTGGGAAGGGTGGGTAACGACCATGGCTGCAATTCCAACGGTGAGTATTGAATATTGAATGTCGAGTGAGAACCTGCCCGAACTAAGAACTTGCGGACTTGGAGGAAAATTTAGTTCGCGTCACGGTGATGAAATGTCACGCCCTTCATTCAACTTGAACTTGAACAAGCATTTGACTCTGAAGTTAGTCCTTTGGCAGCATGTCACCATCTGATGCTGATTCTAAAGTCTGGCCCGTACATACTCAAAACGGGTGTCTTCTATTAACTTGCGACAAAGAGCTTACTGCTGTGATGACAAACTCAACTGAGCACCTTATCAAGTACCATCTCGTCGGGGGTGTAAACCCGTGAATCGGCCTATGCTAGGAACGCCCCTCTTAAATGTTACATTTTGAACTAACAAGTTTGGATCAAAGTCCTTGGTTTGCTGGAGACGAAAGGGCTCTGGCTCTAATCACAAACCGGGAGATCGTCATCCATGTTTATTTCAACTTGCCTATCATACGACTCTTAATCAGCCCTCTAGCTGCACCCTATCCGGTTTACTTCCATTTCACCAGTGTTCACTCTACATCGAGCGCTACGAATGTTGCTCAATCCGTCTTGGGCATCATCACCCACCCACGCCTCCCTTGTGCCCTCCCCGAACTTCAAGTGCGACAAGCATAACCCCAGAAGGATTGATTTTCTTGGCGAGAAGATGGAGCTTGTCGGGGCCGGATGATGCAGTCGGAGGGAAGAGACTGAGGGTGTATGGCTTCGCGTAAGAATTGTCGAGCACAATTGTGGACAGCGGTGGTGAGGATAGCTTCTGAAACGAGATGGGGTGGGGAATTCACTGCTTCCAAAAACGGTAGCGTAATCTTTGTCGACGATGCAAGGGGTGTTCGTACTTACCGTGGTATACCGCTAAAGATGCGGAATACCTCGGGTGAAGTGAGCCGAGAGTCCCGAGACTTTTGGACAAGAGCACCCCTGGAATTTCCCGACAAATCCTCCAACGATGTGCATTCCCCCAGAAGTGCTCCACAAGATTGTACGAGAGGCTACCATTGTTCCAGAGGCCTTTAATACATCGTTTGACTCTGTCCTGCAAGAACATCGGGAGGCGGTTCTGAAAGCCATCCAAACATCAATGTTCACAAAAACCGCTCTGTCGTTGGTATCAAAACTTTTTCGCTGTCTAGTCGAAGAATTCTTGTACGAAATCGTTTCGGTTCAAATATGTTCCACCCCTATCAAAACTTCTTCGAAATCAAGCCACGTACAGTTGGGGAATAACTAAAACGCATGGACAACAATGTCGACGCTTGGAAATCTGCCTAGGAACAGGGGGCTTAGGTCGTTACAAAGACACCGTATGGTATGAGGGGGGACATACCCTATGGGGCCTTATTGCTGCTTGTCACAACGTCCATATCCTCCTCTGTCGCATCTGGGCAAAAGATAGATCACAGGGAGCTATCACGCACCGGTTTCATACTGTCCCCCACCTCACACACGTATCGTTATGGAAATTAATTGCCTCCACGTGCGGACCACAACTTCGACGTATAGAACCCTTCGGGTTCAGCATACGAATGGATCGTATTGAAATGGTGCTCCGATACTGTTCCACGCTTGAAGTTTGTCATCTTGTTCACGTTTGGCCATATTCAGATGAAACCGAGATTTACGTGAAGAACCCAAATGTATCCAAGTACCATTCTTGACGGGTCGCTCGACTCACTATCCTGTGATGGACAGAACAAAAGGCCGTCCATCCAAGTTGTTCGACGAATCAGCACGAGGGGAATTTGAAATGGCCAAAACAAACACATCTTGGCCCACCTGCTCACTTGAGCCGCCCTACTCCCTGCCCTCACTCCACACATTTCATATCGACAATTTCAATCCTAGGATTTCTCAATTAAATAAGACAGCCCTCGACATCTTGGACTATGGGACGGTGAGGTAGGAACAATTGCGGAGGACATATTGGCCTGTTCTCCCTCTTTCCCCCGCACTTTAAACCACCTTTCCTTTGGAAACCCGAGTCGCCATACTTCACTTACTGTCATTAAATATGTATGCCATGATTCCACCGAGAACATGGCATATCATGTTGGAGACCTGCTGTCAGTTGTAGAATCTGGGAGGCTTCCAGCCCTGAGGGAGGTATCTACTGTGCGTTGGGAGGTAGAGGTCGGAAGGATGAGAAATTGCCTGTTGAAAAGTTTCGGACATTAGGTGTGGTGTTGGGGGTGAAGTTTGTCAAACCATGATGATTAGTATTTAATTGCCTGTAGTAGTGACTTTGGAACCAATGATTTGAAACTCTACTGCTTTCGTGTACATAATCCCTGAACATCGAAGATCCGGTGCGATCTGTTTGTAGTGACACCATCCACCACTTTCCTCCGTGAATGTTCCGAGTCAGTGTTTACAGCTACATTCAAAACGATGGGCGGGTCCTGGTTTTTGATAGATGTTCGACATCCGACAGTTGGGCGAGAGGTCGGCACTAGGCGGCAACATTAGATTTTGTCAAAAGCCCATCGAATCACTGACTTCAAGTTCCGCTGTGTATGCGTTTTTTCAAGACCCTATCGTTTTGAATGTAGCGGTACCGTTGGCTAATTTTTAAGGCTTACGGTTTGGAGGCTCCAACATCTCTCTCTCTTAAAAATTTTCTCAATTCTTATGGCAAGATACTCAACACAGGCTGGCTTTGAGAGAACACGCTGTCATCTGTATGCAGTTGGCTTCCAGTATGATCCTACAGAGTCCTGACATGACATGACAGAGGGGTTGCGGCGCGAGACGCGGCCCCGAATCATTCGGAGGAATCCGAATCGAACGCCAAAACATGGCAAGATCATATCTGATTGAAGAAGTATCCCGAACGTTAACGTTGCCAATACCATCAAGATGACCCACCCAAGCCGGCCCCGAATTTGGAACGGACTCGAGTCTTCAACAATCAGAACAACCATCACAAGTGGCAGAACATGACGATTGTTCTACTGAATGGCGTCCAAGATGGGTATATCGCCGTTCGACATGGTGTGCTAGTACTCTAGTAAAGCGGAGTTGAGATCATCAATATCGTATAGGACCCAGGTTCAGTGATTGTTCACATAATACACACCCAGGTTCACTCCTGCGCTGGAAAATGCTGACATGTTTCATCTAGCCTTGGTGTCAAAGGTTTGTCTTGATATGGGATCCGTTATAAGCAGTGCTGTGATTTAGGATATGATATGATAAGTACTGACAGCTGTGACAGATCTTCACGAACGTCGTCATCACTCATCATGCGCCTTTATTTGATTCTCACAGGGCGTTTATGTATATCATTCCCGGGGTTCGTTTCAGACGAGTGAGTGATTGTTCCCTAGTTATGATCTCCGGGGTTTCTTCGTTTTCTCGCATTGGCCCCAGGCATCGTCGAGAACAACCTACTCGACCTCGGGAATGCACAGGCACAGGTTTGTATCAAAGCAAAAACAACAAGTCTCGTTGTCAACCTGATTATAGGTTTGTTCGGAATAGTGCTTTAAATCCGGATCGCGCTAATGCGTTTCAGCGAAAATATCATGGCAGAGTCAACCCCACCATCCCCACTCTCGTTTATTACTACGTTGTCGCATAAACTTATGCGTGCTTCATCATCCTCTTCTACCATCTCGTCTAGACACGCCGCGCCTTCTCGCCAGGATATTCTGAGACGATGTTCCTCAGATCTGACGCCTACCACGTCTTCAGATGTCAAAGAATCCAAGGTCTCCCGAATTCATAATCAACGTCCACGCAGCGCTCGAGAATCCCAGCAGGGGCGACAGCCAAAAGAGCAGGAAACGCCGTTCGTTGATCAGTCACCCCCACCACAAGGCGAGAGTAGCCTTCATCGCAGGCCAACCCACTTATTTGTGAAAGAAAATTTCGATAATCCACTACGACAGGTCGACTCCAGTTTACCAGCTGAAGTGAAGGGTCAACATTCTCCGAGATCCCTTGATTTTGAATTTCCCTCGGAAGAGGTGCAGCGGCAACGGCGGCTAGAGAAAGTTAGGCGGATGCTGGGTGAACGAGTCCCCCCAGAACTTATTTACCGCGGTGGTACTAAGCGCATAATGAATGTCAACGTATTCCCAGACCCGCCTTCAAGTTCACCGGCTCAGGCGGATACTTTTACGCCACGTGAACAAAGGCAGAAGCAGCCAAACAGGCCCCTGGGCCTTGCACGGCGTGCTAGCTTGACTCCATCATCGTTCCCTACCTTGTCCTCCGTATCAGCAACCCTCCTTCCTACGAGTCATGCACTAGGTAAGCCCCACTACCTCACATTTGAATAGTTCACCAATTCTTGCAATTAATTCACTTCTTAAAGAAGAATTACACGAACGACGAGATATGAGCGATAATACTGATGCGCATCTGGAACTAAGGACGTTTTCTCCCTTTGTCTCCACGAAGGATGTTACGTTACCTCGGGGGCCAACATTTCATGTTGTTGAAAACAAATCCAGGCCTGGGACCGCTGACGGCACGTTGGATTCGCATTCCCAACGCCGGAAAAATATGGAAGTGGTTTCCAATCTTCCCAAACGGCCTAGCCTTCACAGATCTACCATTAGTATGCCGCCCACTCTAGGTTTAGACTCTCAGAGTGACAGGCCGAGTATCATGGAACCTGCTCCAGAGGTTCATCTCGATTCACATTTTTCTCGGCCCCCATCGATCCTGCTTTCCCCCATGAAATTCTCAAAACCTTCGTTCCGGCTCATTATTGGTGATGACGACGGTGTGGATGACGACTCCTTATTAGAACCGCAGACTCCTCCATCGAGACATAGATATCTAAGTACATCTCACAGTGAAGACCAGTCACCACGCGAACGTACTAGCTCCTACTTCTCGGATTCAGACCCAGATTTACTCGTACCACTACGCGCCCGTCCGGAAACACCGTTCGTGGACAGCGTGGTGCAGATGAAGCCTGGGCTGCTATCCCCAGACACAGGGCAGAGCGATGCGGTGGTGAGGAGGGAAAGGAAGCAAGGGTGGAGTGGGGAGTGGAATCGCGAGGATATGCAGGATGTTATCAAGACGTTGCGTTCGTTGAAATGAGGGATGGGTTTTGGAATATCCTTCAGGTTGGGTTTCCTGCATACATGGTCATGATCTCGCTGACATCCTGGTTCACTGGCTCAGCCATTTCTTACCCGTTGTAATCGTGGTCCACCCTTTTTTTTCGTTTCCTTCAGGGAAATCCAGTTCAATTCGGCTAATTGATTCAGCAAATCGTATTATGCCAATTATCATACATAGTATTTAATGTATACGTATCTACATATGTATGCCACCGCAGATACCCGACTTAACGGAGAACAGTCGTCAGTTTACACATGCCCTGGCTCGAAAGAATACGAAAACTACCTCCAAACGCGCAATCACCGAGTTTTACATCAATGAGGTTCTTGACTGAAAAAAGTGACCTATATTCTTCCCCGCCCCCTCCTCCTGAGATGGACTATACTTTTGC
Source organism: Tricholoma saponaceum (assembly GCA_003313625.1). Lineage (NCBI taxonomy): Eukaryota > Fungi > Basidiomycota > Agaricomycetes > Agaricales > Tricholomataceae > Tricholoma > Tricholoma saponaceum. Next base: position 20,842 of record QLOJ01002481.1, on the reverse strand, counting down.
ACTTATCCATATTCCCCGCGTCGTTGCATTCATTCAACATTCAATGTGTGCTGTGTCATTGTTTTTTGCAGAGATTTGGAAGCCTATGACATAGAGTGTTGGGGGTGATTGAACTTTGAAGAACTTGAACATACCTCGTCGGTGTTTGTTTCACGTTAATTGAGAGGGAGGTAGAGTTTTCTATAACATAGCGCACACTCGTGTAAGGGCAGTTTCTCTAGTAATTATCAAGAAAATTGGTCGCTCCGAGCAAGGGCTAGATACGGGCCAAGCAGCCGTTTTGGTGGAATACCCGTTTAATCTATTAAGGAGGTATTTGTGTTCCAAAGAGAGCGGTTTCGTATGCTGTACCATTGCGAGGGTTGTCTGAGTTACGAAGGATGGCAAGTCCTTCCGAGTTGAGTCGGTAGGCAACACGTCGGGGGTCGCGATTCATTCTAATTGAGGTTCGTATAGTCTCAGTCCATGCGCACTCCAGACTGAACAGGACTGGTCGTATTGTAGACTGAATAATAGGAAGTCAGGTAGTTGAAAGACCAGACGTTGCTGGATTCCGCAGCGGCCTGAGCCTGAGCCTCGCCGCTCAGTAAGTTGCAACTTGTTTAGCGCCCATGGCCATGAGCATCACTCAGGCTGGATTTTACTTGCTTCTTGTGCCTGTCCTTATACGACCCACTACAACTGATCAATGTCAACCTTGGGCCAAACTTGTTATATAAAATGATTTATGGTGCTTATAGGGATACAAATGACTAGTACGATGCAGTTATAATTGACAAATAATGCAAAGGCAACGATAGATAGCAAGAACGAAATTCCAATGCACTAAAAGAATGACAATGGTCAAGAAGGAAGGAATTGAGGGGTGAACAAAAGTCAAAGAGGTAGAAACTACACTGTATTCCGCCTCAATCTCCTCAATAGTAGATTACCCGCTTCTTGCAGTTGCCACATCTTTGGTTTTTGGAATGTGTATGGTGTAAGAGAGAATCGCCCGCGACGGAGAATTTCCATAATGAGGAAGGAGACTACACGACAGTTAGTGAATAACTAGGAAAAATAATTTCGGGAAAAACTAACGTATGATCTCGACGTCGTGCGCTAGGGGATGAGAGCAGAACTCGAGGTAATTGCTTCCCAACCCAGGAAGGTGAGTGGGGAAGAAGGAAGACTTGGGAGTGGGTACATTCACTGTGGGTTGTGGGTGGTGAGGAAGGGAGCAGGATGACAGCGATGTGGGAGACGTGGACAGAGAAGGGGTTGATAACGAAGATGTAGTCGATGAGGATGGGGTAGCTATTGATGAAGAAGAGGAGGATGAAGGTGAAGTGGTAGGGGAGACGACGGGTGACGAGGACTTCATAGATTTGAATGGGGTAGGGATCCGAATGACGTTCTGATGGAAGGTGCCTTTGGTGGATTCCGAATCGAAATCGAACAGCTGCAATTTGGCTTTCAAAAAAGTTCATACGTAACAAGAGATTGTAAACGTACCGTTACTGTGTCGGAAGTAGCTATCCACACATGCTCTGTATCAAACCGCGTTGGAACTGCCATGACTTTCGGCCTAGTGGACATAAGCAAATAGTAAGCAATGGTAAAAGACGGGTACATACATGAATCGAACGGAACTAGATCCAAAAAGGCCAGTAAGTCCGCCCACATTCTCATCCAAGATTGTGATGTCGGGCTGTCGGCCCGTCCAAGTGATAGAGACAAGAGTGGAGCCAAAGGAATCTGTTATCGTGGTGTGCCGACGCTCTTGGGACGTAGACACGTGTGAAGAAGAGGATGGAGCTGGTGGATCAACCTCATCTTCTGGCTTGGGAGGCAGTAGACCAGTGACTATGTGATATGCACGTTGACCTGAGGAGACATCTATGAGGTTGCTATTAAGCATGTCGGGAGACGTGAATCTGAGTAGCATTTTCGCTGGTGGGAGTATGTAGTCTTGGACGTGGGGAGAATTTTCAAGCAGCATAGGGATCTATATAGCGAACTCAAAATGGACAGCGCTTTGAGTTTTCCCAGTTAGGCATTTCGTTTGTTGTTGAATGGGTCAAGTCCAGTTACGCGTCGAGGGCAGGGTCAACGGTTGATATTGGGGGAGCAACAAGACGACGATGAAGCGGTGTAATAAGCAAGGTTGTCGAGAAATGCAGCGATCGTAGAAGCTTTATACTCTGCCATTGTTGAAGTAACAATGGGCGTATAGCAATTCCAAAAATGGACAATCAAGCGGAACAGTACAAACACAACCCAATAGCTGAGTCAGCATCAGCCACCGCCACTTGTTATTTTGGACTATTTGTGCAGGGAGAATTCGAACCGTGACAATCCTGTCCAAGCTCGTCGCCATACACAGCGACAAGAGCTCTCTTCAAGCTGCAACGTCTTGAGCTGGTTAGCCTCAAGAGCGCCAATCCTGGACCTTAATCTAGGCTCGACTTAAAACTGCTGATGGCTCACTCACGCCGCTCACCACAGCATCGAGTACCGTCGCCGTCAGCTCGAAAATACCCTTTGCGTCGCTCCCCTCCTTCTCGTCGTCACCGCGAGTTAGACCAATTCGGGCAATCTTCTGACCTCCGTCCAGTTCTAGTCCCTCTCCATCAAAATCTTCGCCGGCTTCCTTCACGCCTTTACCTTGGCCAAGTTGACCAGTCAGACAAGCATATATTTATGGCCCCGCATGTCGTACAAATCGGAACAAAGAGAAAACGCGTCGCAAACGGGAGCACGAGAAATGAAAATACGGCGCACTGTACGCGTGCGTCTACAAGGTCAAAACGGCACAGGTCGGGTAACCTGCCAACGCCACGGAAAAGGGATTATGTAACTACTACCGACGAGGATGAAGATGAAGAGGGTGGAGAAAGGGAAGAGTGCAGTGTGGACTCGGATGAGCCTAGCGGGATGGATGTGGACACGGTTACCAACGGACAGTCATTATCACCAGAAGGATCAGAGGCCGGGACTGACCAGGAGCGAGTTGATGACGACGGTGGCGATCATGATAGCGAACTCACCCCTAATTCGGACGACGAAGACGATTCCAGTGAGTTATTGCCTTCAATGTTGCTTAGCTAATCGACTAATTCGGAAACGTCACAACAGCCGACGACCATTTGATCAACTCGGCACCTCCAAAACAGCTTTCTCGTCTCCGCAAAAGTGACCTAATTCGTTTGTACGCCCTTGCTGGGCTCTCGGACGATGCCGACTCACTGACCAAGTCCGAACTCGTGGAGGCTATTATCTCTGCACGGGATGATTTTCCAGAGTTACCGCCATCATCTCCTCCTGGAAGGGGTGATAACTCTTCTGACTACTGTTCTTCAGATGATGGAAACGTAGCAGGGGATGAGAAAACGGATGTTAGTGCTATTACTGCTAGCGCTAGTAATCGACATTCTGCACATATGGGCTTGAGGCGGAGAGCAACGCTGGGAGAGGAGCGGAAAATCAAGAGTAGGCCGGTAAAGGGGCGTAGTGTGTCTATGGGCCATCTTTTATCGGATCAACCACAACATCTGAACGGATCCTTGGTGAAGCACAAGAGCTCTGGCCGGCTGGTCAGTGTCGCGGAAGGAAGCACGGCAGTAAGGTAAGGCTTATAATCATTGTAGACAACCTTATAACTAATGAACTCAGACGGAGGAACTCGAATCGTTCTTCGCCTACTACATCTGGCAGACATTCAATATCAACCTCCTCCCCTCTCGTCCATCGACTTCGCTCTAGGAAGACATCGGCCTCCTCATCTGCATCGGTGCCATCAGCAGAACCCACTACGCCGACGAACAACGCGGCGGGTCGAGGCAGACCCAATGGGAAGAGCAAGCAGGTAGAGTTTAGTGAGGTTTTGTCCACGAAGACACCGTCAGGGAAGGGGAAAGAGAAGCAGAAGATACAAGATGAGGACAGTGATCTGACAGAATTGTCAGAACTGGAGCAGCGTCCAGGGCAGCCCAGTCCTAGGAGGCTTCGAAGTAAGGACCGAGTAGTGCGAACGGAGATAGACAACATTAATATGAAAGAGGAGGTAGCGGCAAAAGGGTTGCGGAGGACTCCCATGCGGAAGGCGAAGGTGAAGATTGGGAGTTTGAAAGAAGAAGACAGTCATGACGATGTAACGGAGGAAGACGAGAACGCAGAAGGCGACGATGAGGATGAGTTGTTGGATGATGGCGATGCGGATGAGATGCGGGATGAAGATGCGGATGAGGAAGAGGAAGTGGATCAACTGGTTTACTCCACGGGCACCCCTACCCCGCCTCCTGTCGCGCGTCGAGGTCGCCGAACGCCAGTACGTAGGCGATTGAGACCTAGGAAAAGGGTGGGTGCACCTCCTAGTGACGGTGATGACGAAGGTGGTGGCGAGGAAGACGAGGAGGAAGAGGAAGAGGAAGAGGAGGAAGATGTGGAAGAGGAAGAGGCTGACTGTGAGGGGGAGGAAGGTGACGATGAGGACGAGGACGATGAAGAGACAATAGCCGTCGAGCCTCGCAAACTAAGGAACGGAAAGATTGTCGGCGACGAAGATGTTGCAATGGATGAAGATATTGGTGAGGAGGAAGAGGATGCTGAAGGTGAGGAGGAAGATGGTGAAGATGAAGGTATCGATGAAGGTATCGATGTCGAGGACGTTGACATCGACGCCGAGGGTGAAACCGATGAAGAGGCCATGGAAGTTGAGGATGATGGTTAGTTTTTTTCCCTCCTCCTTTCAGTTCTGACTAACTCTATAATAGTTGACCTGACTATCGCAACTGCCAAAACCCTTGTCCGTCTTCGACGAGATGATCTTGTGCGCCTCTGTGAGATACGCGATCTCGAGACCGTCGGCACCAAACCCCAGCTTGCAGAAGCTCTTCTGCAATGGCGTGATCGTCAAGCTAATGATTTTTCATCACCGTCGTCCTGTGGTACTGTCCGGCCATCATCCACAGTCAAGCGCCGACGACGAAACGGGGCACGGACCTCAGATGGGACAACTCCACCTGTGCTATTACGTTCTGAGCATGTTCATCAGGACGAACCTCGCACACCAGTGCCCCAGAAGGACAAGGAAAAGGAGCCTGAGGACCTCGAGCTGGATCTGGAAAGTTTAGGATTAGAAGACCGAGAGATTCCGCCTGAGAAGCTGCAAAAGCTTGAGAAGATCGGGAGTGGAGGCTTCAAAGACGTGTTCATTGGCAAGTTCAAGGGAAGGAAGATTGCCATATCAGAGTTTAGGGGCCAGCTGAGTGCCAGTGCGCTGATTTCCTCTGCTTTCTTTATCTGGTTCCTAATGTTGTGATAGTGGATATCAAAGAACTAAAGCTCCTCGGAGGGTTCGACCATCCCAATATCGTTCGATTTGTATGTTTGCTTGTTCCTGTCTAAGGTACCCGAAATTCTGACATGTTGCATTTTCAGCTTGGTGTCAGTATACCCGAGAACACCCGCGAGACACCAGTAATGATCGTCAGTGAGCTGTGCTCAAATGGCGATCTTTTCGACTATGTTAGGAATGTGAATCCGCCGTCCTTGCACAAAGTGGTACGTGGGATTGTTTTCTGCTTTCCATGGATTGTTTTCATACTCTCCACTATTTAGTTGGTCATGATGTTGGACGTAGCCCGCGGGTTGGAGTATCTTCACCTGCGAAAACCCTCTGTCATTCACAGAGACTGCAAGTCGTCGAATATTCTCATCACAGCGAAGGGTACTGCAAAGATTGCAGACTTTGGACTAGCCAAGGTGAAGCAATCGACGAGGTCAATGGTGCGCAGCCTTGTTGGCACTGTCAACTGGCAGGCACCAGAGCTGTGGCATGCACATCCCAAATACAACCACAAAGTCGATGTGTTCTCTTGTGCAATGGTGTACTGGGAAATGTTGCAGTGGCATGCACCCAATAAGAAGTTCCCTTGGGAGGTGGGTGTCTTCTCTTCTGTATCGAAGCGTTGTGATAACCTATTGAAATAGGGAATGAATGAACATGCCATCTACGACATTGTAGGAAATAAGCGACAACGGTATGTTAGGTTTCCACGTTTGGATTCCTTTCCTCACTATGATCTGCTAGGCCATCCTTATCTAGCCTACGAAAACAATGGTGCCCGGAAATTGTTGACCTTGTAGAACGCATGTGGGCACAAGACCATCAAGATCGCCCGACCATGTCAGAGGTTGTAGAGGCGCTTGAAGAGATGGTTTCCAATCGATGATCTGAAGTCTGCTTCGACACCGGAACAAATTGGAACTGCTCCTAATGTGCTTTTCATCACTTTGAATTGCCCTTCTCACAATCTGAATTGAATATCCATCAAGACTTACTTTATTTTAGAAACAAGCCCTGTGTGGCACTTTGCATTCTTCATTGACGCCTTGGAGATGTCATATACATTCCCCACAAATGTTTTACCTGCATTTTGTTCAACCTTCCCGCATATATCCCTGGGCTTTCGCTCCTCATGTCCTTATTTATATATTCCTTCATCCATTGTGTATCAGTAATTACAAATCCAATCAAACATTGCATCCCAACACAATCTAGTTGCTCCATTACATCCTTTCAGCCATGAACCGGGATACCTTTCTTTCTTGCTTCGGTGACGCGTCCTCCGTCACACCCTTTCCCTGGTTCTTTGATTCCTTTACAGTTGTTGACATGATAGTTGGTGGCTTGCTGGGTCGGGCAGAGTGAGGAGGGAATGATGGTGACGTTATCACGATTGGGGGAGCGGTTGTGACGGAGCTTGCAGATCTGTCTTGGGTGCTGGGATCCCGTATAGCGGAGGCTACGACCGCTGGGGTACTTGGGTGTGATGTAGCAAGAGGTGAAGGAGATAACGTCGGAGTGGCCGTCGATCCTCGAGTTTTTGGCTTCAAGAAAGATGGAGAATCAATCATCATAGAAAAAACTTGTGAGCTAGCGCTTGCTGCGGCTGTTGAGGTGGGTATAGGTGTAGGTAAAAGAACAGAGGGGGAGTCGATGGCTGTAGGCGTGGCCGTCACGCTTGACGAAGGAGATCTGACTGTTGCATTTGTAGTGAGCGGTGGGCGTTCAATTACACTGGATGTCATTGCTGTAGGCAACTTTGGCGAAGATCGCGCATCATGAGATACTGGGGTGTGATCCTGCGAACTGAGGACCGGAGATGGAGGGATAACAACGGCAGGAGTGGGTTTGTCTGGATGTGACCGAGATAATTTGAATTTCGAAGTCTTTGGCCGGTTAAGTGGCGGAAGAGAATTGGGTTGTGAGCTATTGGCTGTCGCCGGGGACGTCGCTGATGTACTGGATGGCTTCCCATTACTGGAAGTGCGGGGCGGAACGGTGTGGATATAATTGCCATCGGGACCAAGGTTGTACACTTCTCCTTTCCTTAATAACTCCAACACCTCCTGCATACCTTCGTTCTCCTCCTCGCTTGCACTGTCTGCATCACCACCTACCAGACGTTCGTCCGCATCTAATTTGCCTGTTCGGATGGCTCGTTGAAGGGTTCGTGTACTTGATGCTGGCAGGACGGAAGCACCTAACGAAGTTGATGTTGACGATGCCGATGGAGTTGAGGTATTATACGAAGCTGCGATTCGGTTAGCTTTGAAACGGGAGATAGATGGTCTTTGTTGTTCAGAGGAAGGCATATCTAGCGGGATGTCCTGGAAAACAAACAGTTACTTCTGGCATCAAATATACAGAGCAACTAAACGAACCGCTCTGTTGTCGTTATCATCACTATGGGAATGATTCATCATGGCTGCAGTAGCCACTTCGGCGATTTTAGTTCGCTTTTCGTGGTATTGAAGTGCAATTTGCCGCTGATGCTGGGCGAAGTCAAAGTCAAAGTCCTCTTCTTCTAGTACGACATTTTCATCTTCGTCGGAATCAGGAGGAACCTTGTCGTGATCAACAGGAGACTGGCGTGAATCTGCCTGATCTAGATCATCCGGTGAGCCCGGTTCGGATTCATCATCTGAATCAGGTTCGTTCGTTATAGTAGAGGGCAAACGAAGAGTTTGACCAGGTGGATGTCTTTCGACAACGGTCATTTTTATTGGGCGTTTCTGCGAAGACAGGAGCGATGGCCCGGGAGTTGATCGAAGCCTGGCAGGCGTAACGTCACCCCATTCATCCCTTGTTTCCGATGTTGAAGGTTTTATTGCGTCTCCGTCATTTTCTTTATCTGGTGGGTCTGCAAATGCCACGGTTTTCTTTGTTGCGTCCCTGTTTTTCTTCTGGTCCGTAAGCATCTTTTGAGGATTATCTTCCCCTTTCCCCCCTGGTCCAGCCATACTACGCAAAAGCGCTTTCCCAAGTTTCTTCTGCATCTCCTTTGCAGCATTCAACTTCGCTTTCTCTTGAGCAGCCGCTTCCCTCCGTTTCCGTAGAATTTCTTGTCTCTGTTCCTCACTTATTTGTTCCTTGCGAAGTTGCTCCATGTTTTCCTCTTCTTCTAACAGATCGAGAATACGATCACGCTCTTTCCGCCACCGTTCCCTCACGGATGGTGGATAAGCCGAGAGGGGAGTCAATCGGTCCTCTTCAGCAAGGAGGGCATTGCCGTTTTCATGCTCAGCAGCAGCACCGATAGGTTCTGTGATATCAATTATTGGAAGACCCTCTTCATTCACAAGCTGAGTATGATCGATTCAATACATCTTAGGGCGCACATACAACGTAAACATACCTCACCCCTTTCGTTTCTCGCTTGATTGAAACCTTTTACTGCATCTTCTCCCAGCAACTCACCGATCTTTTCCGACAGCTTTTTCAAGGCGTCTGGAGTTAATTTTCCAGGGTTCTGAGCAACCTCTGGAGTGACTGAGGTATGAATAGCTAGGGCCAGTAATGTAAGTTGGGAGAAACGATGAAAGAAATGCGAAGGAAGGAACCTTCATTGCTGCCCTGAGCCGACATTCCACTGGCACTGCTGAGAGTTGCGACCTGTCACATCACGTTGCTATCCGTCACACATCGCGACAAGTTGACCATCGACTCTGAGTCCAATCGCAAAGTCAACCTATCAAAGGGTCGACATTCCACGCGTCGGCTGTCTCTCATGACTACTTTCATCACCAACGGCCTTTTAGGCTTGGACAACAAGAATGACAAGGCTCACGATATGAGTCTAGATATCTCATTCTCGCTCAATGGTCTTCTGGGTTCCTCAAAAAAGTCATCTTCTGATGAGACTATGAGTGCAGGGTTCGAAACATTGTCTGGTGCGAATATTCATTTGACATTGTCTCAAGAAGCGTTTATATAATCGACTACGTATTGTCAGAACCGGCACCTGATATTCCTCAATTTTCTTCAAACGGACTCTTATCAAGAAGTCGAGCTGATACACCTGGTTTGTCGCTCAATCGACTCATGGAAGCTCTCAATAACGACTTCTCCCTTCAGTACCCAGTGAAACTTCTGTTCCGACCTCCCTCCCTCCCGATTCTCAAGGTATGTTTCCTCGTCTAGTTTATACCATGTCAATTTAAAGGGAAAATTGCAGATGACGACCTGCCTCCCGTATCTGAAGCCTTCTGTATCCCGTCGAGACTTTCCTCCGATCCTGCTCCGCATTCGCGTGCAAAGACACTTCTCCCGTTCTCAAATACTTCGAGGTACTCGGTGCACGCCACAACATTCGATGGTAGGACCATTCAGATGAAGAGGAAGCCTAAGATCTCGCAGGAAGCCCGGAACGTGAGTGCTGAAAAAATTTGTTTTTGCGATGCCATATTCACGCGTTTATTAGCGAATTTCTACCGCTTCTGCATCCGCTGCGCAGCGCATTGGAAACCTTCTAGATGTTCCAATACACCGAATTATGGAACAGCTGTCCGCCGCTACGGCTACTAGTCTGCATCAAGCGTACGTCGGGCACTATGAACAAAGCCTACTCTTAACTTTTTGCCAGTGATCGACAACCTGCTTTATCCCCGAATCCAGGGGATCTCGTTGAAGACACTCTATTGGTTGACCGATATCGTCCTCGACGGTTCACGGAATTAATGGGCAATGAACGAGTTGCAAGAGAAACGATGACGTGGGTTAAGCAATGGGATTGGTGCGTCTTTGGTAATAAAAAGGGAAGAAAGAGACCTCGAGATGGAGATGAGAACTACAATGAAAGCGATGAATATCATCGCCCACAGGAAAAAGTGCCTTGGATCATTCTCCTGGCATAGAATTTTGCTCATCTTATGTTGCAGTTACTTCTGTTATCTGGTCCTCCTGGCCTGGGCAAAACAACACTTGCCCACGTGGTAGCTCGGCAGGCAGGTTATGAAGTCATGGAAATCAATGCCAGGTTTGTCCTTCAAAAATTTGTCGTAAGTGTTTCGTTCAACAAATATTTCACAGCGATGCTCGTTCTGGTTCGGTTGTGGATGATCGGATACGACCTGCGTTGGAGTCCGGGTCGGCAGTTGGCAGCACTAAACCAGTGTTGCTGATTATTGACGAGATTGATGGTGCGTCTGGAGCCGGGGAGAATGTTAGTTTTCATTTTCATTTTCTTCCACAATTTTCATGGCTAACATTTGCCATCTCATAGTCAACTAGTTTTATCCATAAGCTTGTCCAGCTCACCCAAGATTGGCCTCGGAAGAAACGTGCGTTATCGTTGTCCAAATCCATCGTTACCTTTTCATGCGGTTATTGTAGGTCAATCAGGTCAGAAACACGACCCGCATACGAAGCGCCCTATCCTTCGTCCTATCGTATGCATTTGCAATGATCCGAATGCATCCTCTCTTGCCAAGCTTAAGCCTCACGCGTATCATATCCGGTTCTCTCGTCCTGCGGACATCCACACTGTCAAACGTTTGCGCGAGATTTGCGAGCTGGAAGGCTTGAGGGCTGATTCAAGAGCATTGAGCACCTTGGTGGGCGTCGCAAAAGGCGATCTCCGTGGATGCTTGAATACTTTACAAGTACGTCCAAACCCGTAGACAACGTGTTTAATATAGTAACAAACTTCTAGTTTATTAAATCTCGGAATGAAGAGGTAACGGAGACTATCATTCGCAGTGCTACGGCTGGGATGAAACAAGCGGATACTTCTCTGATCTCCGTTCTAAATAACCTGTTCAATCCTTTGACAAGGAAACGAGTCAAAGAATTAGCAATGGGTGAGGAGGAAGAGGGGAAATATGTTGCTCGGCTTAGTCGGGAAGTGGATGGAAGTGGTAGGGAGAATAGCATCGCATCTGGTAAGTGTGACTTTGACCTGGCACCAGCATTCAACAAACAACCTAAACCTCAGGATGCTTCGCGCACTACGCTACACTCCGGCAGCACGATGCCAACTTCTCAAGATACGAGAAAGCAAATGAGTGGCTTGTGACCTTTGACACCCTGTCATCAAACATGTATCTGTATGGCGAGTACGCGCTCAGCCAGTATCTACCATACATGCTCGTTCCATTCTACCCACTCTTCCAGGAGCGCGGTGGGCAGCGTGTTGAACGAAACCAGACCGACTGGGAGGTAGTTCAATAACAATCTCAATCCTTAACGTTTTCCTCATGATTCTCATCAGAATCTTCAATTGACAAGGAGTAATGAGGAGATTTACAAATCGCTATCTCGATGCCTGCGAGGCGCCAGCACGCGTCACGGTGGTGACTTTAGACATCTTCTAAGCACTCCTGTCCTCGAGCTCGAATTTGTGCCGTATATTAATAGGATCATATCTCCACCTCTCCGGCCTGTCAGTACCTCCCTTCCTTCTTAAGGCAGCTTCAGGTCCACTGATGTGTAACCGTAGGTTAATAGTCAGGTCATTCGGCCAGATGAACGCGCATTGCTCACAAGGTTGGTCAGTATCATGGCCTCATTGGAACTGAGGTTCTGCCAAGAACGAGGGGAAGACGGACAGTTAACGTATCGTCTCGAACCGTGCGCCGCGGCTGTGTTTATTTCCTCCCCCACAACTGATTGGAACTTATTGACAGACCTATCGATGTCTTTGTTACTTACGATGGAAAACGAGCCATCGATATCGCCGTGTCACGATATGCTGTTCGTCGCCTCGTTGCAGGAGAAGTCAGTGGATTTAAAAGATTTTTCATCGTATGCAGACTCGCTCACAACGTTGATAGATAGATACCTTACTCCTGGCAAGAGACGCCGATATCGTCGAGAAGGGGAAACGGGGAAAGCATAATTTCTTCGAAGGAAGCCTGTTAGTTGAATCCCGTTTCCTATGTTGCCAGTTATGCTCATTACGAGATAACAGATCTAAGAAATCCGATGCAGCAAAGGGTCCAGGTGGGCCGGATGAAGTGTCCACACACATAAGGGGCCTCGACTCATCTGGTCCCCCTACGAAACGCGCGAAGGTAGATAGGATAGATATCGCCGACAAGGTATAGGTTGGACCCAGTCCCTACGACAATCGTAAGCTGACTTGGTCTAGCCTCCCACAGACTTCTTCGCACGCGTCATTATGGTGCCTACAGCTAGTAGTACGAAGGCCGCGGCGAGAAAGAATGTTGAAAAGAAGTACCGCGTCACTTACAAGTACGTGGAGGGTAATTCAGCGGCGGTACGAAAACCTGTCAAAGTGTGCGCGTTTCTATGACATTGTTGGATTCCGATGCGGACGCCGGGTGTTGTCCTATCCAACTTACAGAAGAGGCCGCCTTATTCGCCCTTTTCACCGAAATGTACTGAACCAAGAAAAAACTAGATCTATTCCATTCTTCTGTCCGAGAAGTTTAAACTTCCGCACCGGAATTGGAGCATCTACCTTTTCAGGTGCTGAGGTTTCCCTCCCTGTCGATCTCCGGATATTACGCCACAAATTTGGAACATTGGTGACCCCCGTCCAGTATTTATTCGAGCACCAAGCACTAGAAGCTGTGGCCTAGGCTTAGAATCTGCGGCGAAATACGTAAAGAGGCTTAAACTTTTCCGGGTGTCGGATGTTGTCTTTCGTTGTGTGAAACGTACACCACTTTTCTTCCGTGACACTCGCGTTATTTCCTTCATGCATATTCAATTCGTTAGACTGACACGATTGCGACCCTCATGGACTACTGACTTGCTTCCAAGACTCACCCCATACCAAGGCAAGGAACACCTTGATATCCACCCCTTGATTCCATAAATGCTCGGTACTCCGCCCCAGAAGCAACTCTCGCCACAAGATTATTTCTTTAATGCCAACATCTGACCCGCGTAACCTCTCACCAAGGAATATGTATACCTGTCGAATAACCTCACTAATTCTTTTATTTCTTAAATTCCCACCTCTCTAGGTATAAAAGACTGTTGCACATCCACCGGCAACCAGCATCCTCATTCCAACTACCCAAAGTTCCAATTACCCTTCAAAACTTGATCAACCAATATGTTCATTCGTACATCGCTTCTTGCAATTGTCCCACTGCTCGCCAGTCCCATGCTTGCAGTCGCCAGCCCTGCTCCAGTGGTACGTTTTCGTTCTCTTACCCATTTGCCTGTTCGAACGAATTCTATAGGCACTCACTGAGCCAGCCGGGTGCAACACTGGTACTACTACTCACTGCTGCGAGTCGTTGCACAAGGTGAGAAAATCTATAACATCATTCGCATAATGACTGACCACCTATGGTTGACAGCCTGGAGATCCTAAACTCGACCTTGTCGGCCTTCTAGCCGGGCTGCTCAACGTCGTTGTTCCAGTCAACGTTCCCATCGGCTTGGGTTGCTCCCCAATCAGCGTTCTTGGTGGAGGCAACCAATGCACCCACCAAACGGTTTGCTGCACTAGCAATACCTTCGTACGTCACGTATTTTATTCTCGCCGACGGCTCTGGTATTGATGAAGACGATGTAGAATGGCCTGATTGGGATTGGCTGCAGTCCTATTGTTATCAATTTGTAGAAGGAGCAGGCAGGGTTGAAGTATTTGATCTGCAAAATTTGTTCTTTCTGAATGGGGTTGATACCTTTGCGCACACTTTCGTTTAGCATTCTCGTACAATATCAGTCGTTCATTTCTGTCACTCGGGCTTAGCGTGTCGCCAGACTGAACATGTGACCGCGCTCCAGCTGTCTAACTCTCAGCCTTAGGTACCTAGCTGACTACTAGTCGTGACGCTGTAACCTTATCACTTCTTTAACCGCAACTATGGCGCCCTCGCGTGTCTCAGCGCGTCTCAAAACAAGAAGTGAGGTGCCTTCGGTCACAAACGAGATGCCTCTCGACATACTATTTGAGACTTTTAGCTATCTACAACTTGAACCGGATGATCTCTTCCGTCTTTCGCAATCGAGCATAAGCCTTCGCGCCATTCTTTTGAGCCCGACAGTTAAATTCATATGGAAATTTGTGCGTGTGGACTCTAATGCTTGGAGTATACACCAGAATCGTTTGGCTACAGGCTTTTCTGAATATCGATGCAGTCCCAAAACCACCCGGGCCGAACGTACCGTTGGATATCAACATAGAACGTTGAACCCTCCGAGCGAGGTGGGCTCAACAAAGGCTTACTATTATATGGTCGTAATTGTCATGTTTGTTGTTCGGCTCACCACAATATTCCTGGCCTCCAAGCAAATCTTCCAGTACTGTGCATCCAAAAATGCAACATTCGTTAACTGGGCTGCTCCATGCCTGAAGACGAGGTACCTACTCCTGAAACACAACATCTAGAACAATTAGTACCTCCCCTATTAAATGCGAGGATACACTTCACACAATAGCCCGCAGCATCATTCCAGGGTGGAGTGTTCAGAGACCTGGCATAGACAGTGAGTACCACCAAGAGTTCTTTCATGCCTTCTTGGGAGGTAACAATCTTGCCAGCGTGTAAAAGCATGTCTATTTGAAGGACGACCTCTAGTAAGCTGTACAGGAGCCCTCTAAGATGGAAATAAACTCAGGTGTTTCTAACGTTGTGCTCAATTGCAATTGATATAGCATGCCAGGGCGTGCGAACAAATAGCAATCGCCGAATGTCAATGCATAACATTGGAGGGAGCTAAAGCAAATTCGTAGTATGTGGGAAGCGAAAAGAAGCGTAAGTTCAATGATACTTTAGGATCTAATGTTTGTCTGATCTTGCGTGATAGTGTCAGGGAAAAACTCACAGAATTAGGCCATTTCATTTCTTCATTTGTGAGATATGGCAACAATCATCCAACCACGCCGCCAGGCTAGTATGATGAACTGCAATTCCTGCATGATTCTGAAATTGGACTTCCAGGTGTCAGTCAAGCAAGGTGAGCACAAGGGACCACCATCGACGTCTTCTGACTTTTCGTACCATGGTACATTATGAAAGATGAGTCAAGGTCATTACAAAATTGGAACAATTGAAAGCTGCTCGGTTGAAAAAGGAACGACAAAGGCTACTTCAAGTTCGATCACGAAAGATCAATCTCGAGATTGTTGTCAACAATTATGGGTAACGCAGCCTAGCACCAAGCTCAGGCTACTACTAGTACCCAATGCCGCCGATGTCGCTGCATTGGAACCATTTTACTCCCTCCTATTTAAGTCTCCGAAGGATGTTATTTCCCCCGACCAGAGCCATTTTACCGTATTTCAGGCTGAAATCGCAGAGATCTGCGGCAAATGGCTGAAATCTAGTTCTGAACTTCTGGTCGGGCTTCTACCCAAGTCTCTCGTGATTAACCCTGATCTTGACCTGGCCACGATCTTTTTCCGATGCCGAGAACCTATGTCATATCCCAGAGTCTTGAAGCACGAATGTCTGATCAAGAATCATTCCAGTGACGAATTACTAAGTTCGGACAACGAGTTGCTCCAAGCTAGTCACTTAAATCTATGGTGGAGAACAAGTTACTTTCAATGAAGAAGGCCACATTTGCGCCAAAGAAATCATCCGCGTTTGCGAGCAAGATCCTGACTCCATCCCCGTGTCCGAAATGGATGTCCTTGATTATCGAGTCGAATGCCTTCGTTGTGCCCACCCTTCCCGGGGACAGCTGGTTATGAAGTGGAAAACAGCGGTAGGTATGAAGTTATTGACAAAATTGCCTCGACCAGGCCTGGATATGGCTCACAGATCTTGCATGACCTTAAGAAGCATTATGGCGAAGAGTTGCATGGGATAAGCAGGGCTTTCGTGAGCGAGAATGACACCATAACAGCCAAAGATTTAGAAGAGAAAGGCATGCGCTTATGGAGCACAACTTTTGTCGGCTGCACTCACTGTCACGCCATAATAGACCGAAATGATATCAAGGTGCACTTGCGTCAAAAGTCAGAATTACAATCATCTCAGACTGTCAACTGACACCTTGTGGCAGACACTCCATAAAATGTAAAGGCCTGGAAAACTTCGACATCTATGTCCCGCCTCCAACCGCCACACCCAGTAAGAATCCCGGACGCCGCGTCGTAACAAACAGTAGGACATTGTGTGCTAAGTACGCAGTAGATAGCTACAATACAAAGCGGAAATCCCGGTTTTGTTTATCAGTCAAGTCAAGGAAGGCCTACGAGATATGTCAGTGAGATGAATGCCGATGAAAACATAAACGTACTCGGTCCACCTTCTTCTCAACCATAGTTCCATCCCTAACCTGCGTAACAAAAGCTTCATCATACTTATCGTCTCGTTGTTCAGCGTCACGACGTCTATTCTCGGAAGCGAGCATAAAGCGAAGCACCAGAAGGAGGATCATGGATGCTACAAAACAAGCAGTAATTATTGCCCATGGAACATGATTACTAGAAGAAGCCATTAGTGTGTGGTGAACCTGGCATGATTTGACATGGTCCCACCGAGGCTGATACTGTTTCTTCCACATAAATGGACCAGCGGCATTACCAATCGCGTAGGCGCACAGGACCACTGCATTGGTAGTTATTCCTGAAGAAGATACAGTCAGAGAAAGCAGATAAGTGGTTTAAATATGTAGAATGATTACTCTTGGTGTGTCCAGCCGTGATTGATTCAACCCATCCCAAGAATATTGCAAACGGCGTGATTGAAAAGACTGTTTAAACATTGTCATGACCAAAGACCTTGTAAGTGGACAGACACTTACTTGAGACCCAATACGAGAATAACAAACCAATTTTGTTGTGGGAAGGCAATGTGTTCACCAGGATGGCTCCTACAGTGGCAGGAATGAATGCGATCACTCCAGCATATCCACGGCCTACAAAACGGACGATGGAGACGCCAAACCAAATGGTGACAACTTCGAACGCAAAAGGAGATAAAGAGGCACAGAATCAGTGGCAAAACATACAACCATACTAGCACACACTTTCCACTGCTCCATCCACCATGCCAAGCAAGGTCGTCCGACGGGTGGAGAAGCCAAACTGGTTCACGATAAGTTGCCTTTGGTTGGTGAGCTATATTTTGGCACCAGGTTAGTGGTGTTTGCCAACTGCTTCATGGTAAATGTAGCGTACAGAGTTGACAATATTCCTGAAAACAAATCAATAAATCAACATAAATATCTACAGGAGGACGGAGTCTCACGCAATAGCGGCGAACAATCCCATGACCCATATCTTGGGATCGCGAAGAGTCTCGATGAATCTATTAAAGATCAGACCAAGAATGATGCCTCCTGTTATAACACTCTCACTGGTCCCGTTTCCAGTGTTTATTTTCAACTCCAGCTTGGTTGACTTTAATTCGTTGGACAGCAAGGACACGTTCCTCGGGCGTCAGGAAATGTGCAGTCAACGGCGAATCGGGGAAAAAGAACCTCATTGCACAAGTTAGTGAATACAGTGAACTCCGAATGAAGAAATAATGAAAGGGCCCACCAAAAGAGGATGGACGTCAATAGAGTGATAAGTCCGGTAATAATCATAATCCTTGCTATGATAAGTATGTTTGCCTGATGAAAGGATAAATATAACTCACCATTGCCAGGGTAAGAAGGTATGGTTCTGGCGTGTTCAATTAGAGCGTACGATAGTGTCCGGATGACTGACTCCTACCTTGACGTGCAGGAGACCAAAACTAACGAGGCCTAGGAAGATGATTGCAAAACCGTTCATCAAGACTACAGAGTAATCAGTAATCAATTTGTTGCTAGACAGATAACATCTGTTTACACCAATAACCAGTCCGCTGTGTCTGCTCGTCACGAGTATAAAACATGGACGTTGCAATCATAAAACCCGGGGTTATAACACCTTTATATATCAAAACTTTAGGTTGACTTGTTTAACAAAGATCGCAGAGTTCTGACCTTCACACATTCCCAGGATGAACCGAACAGCAAACAAGGCTCCAAATGACTTACAGGCAGCGTGCGATAATAACGCCACCGCCCAAATGAAAATGTTGATACTTTGAATAAAGCCGATGAGTAGACCCAGTAAAAGACAAATGTGTTCCATACCTCATCCATTTACCAACTGGGAACCGTTGAAGAGCTAAGTTTTGAGGAAACTAGAAAGAGACAGGGGATGATGGCACGAAAGGAAGCAGAGGACAAGGTAACAAACCTGAAACGCCAAATAACTTAAATAGAAAACGGTGCTCAACCAGTTGAATTGGTTTTGTGTCAATTTAGCATCACGGCTAGGCGATCCGAAGTAAGCAATGGTGCAAAATTCAGAGGACCACCACTAACATGATCCCTAAGACAGCGGATTGTCCTAGAACAACTTTGTCTGTAAAAGTTATGCTAGTAGCAGGCCATTCAGAGTTGAACGCCGTGCCGCTTAGCGGATTGCTCACAGATACATAACTGTTTGTAGTACCTCAAGTTGAGTTTTGCCATATAATAACCTCTGTGACTCACGACACATGAGAGGCATGAGGTGCCAGTCGATCTTTCGTCTGTTACCCGGTGACATAAGATTTCCATCTAACTTGAATCTGCTGCCTCGACGAACCTTAGTCGCGCTGCCATCTGGGGATCAAGTCGCGCTTCTGAGCTAGCGGCAAAAGCGGCGACATCCACATCGTCCTCATGAAGATGAGGACCTTTTTTCTCCGAGTTTTCGCCGCCAAAGTCCATTGTAAGAAGAACACCTTTACGTCGGAGCAAGTGGAGGGTAAAGCTAGAAGATCGCACTCAGATAACTTGTAAAGCAGCAACGGCCTTAATCAATGCCGTAGGCATCAAACAGGAGGTTGTAATCTGGATCAGAAACGTCCAGATGCCCCCGGAACTTTTCTTCTTGCTCCGAGATGAACACGCCATATGGGTAGTCAGGATACCCTATCTCGGCTTCTTTGGTGCCAATTTCGACCAGTTGATGATCTGACTATTTTCGACAACAAGCGCGCATTCAAGTTGCGTGTGCAAAGTAGACCTCCGAGTCCTAGTGTGATTGTCAAAAGAAAGTCATATTTTCTGAAAATCACAACCGCCAAAATGGAGCTGGAGTCACTTCCCTGAAGTACGAGAGTTGGCATGCGAAAAGTGTAACGCTGTGTCATGAATATCATAATCAAAGTTTCAGCGCGTTCCACTGGCGGCCAATTTTTGCACTGTAGGGCTTCAACTTCACCGTCTTGTCGCAGCAAAAGCGGAGAGTACACAATGGCTATATGCGATCAAAACGTTGAACAAAGCCGCGAGAATCGTCTACTGGTAGCGAAATTGCCAGAACACCTGGTACTACTCAACTACTGCAACTATTTTCCCTTTGATCACATCCACCACTATACATTTCTTTCCTCATCATCACCAAACCGGAACCCCTTGATTGGGAGAGCACACGCAATAGAACTGGTGTTGAGTGGAACCATTCGGGCAACAGGTTTGATGGCAGTCCGAGACATTGTCGAAGTGTATGGTTCTCCGGTATGGATTCCACCTCAATATCCTCTGGACCTCCTGACGCTTCAGGAAAAGTTTGCCTATAAGCTGGCCCGTTCAACGAAATAACATGATGAGGGTGTGCAAAGCAAGGAAAAGGAGGGAGGGAGGGACCAGGAGATTGTATCGCAAGCGGGGAAGTAAGCAACGTAAGGACCTTAGGGACACGCTCATCTACGCCAATCACTAGCGTCTTTGACTTCTTTGTGGCTAGCTGGTACCCATGGGGTGTATGTGGTGTTAGATCTGAGCAGTTGGGATGAGTGGAATTATAAAGGAACAAATATATGATATATGCGCACCAATGGAAAACATACCCCCCAAAGCAGTTTCAACACATTTCCCCCCTTCTCCCCTCCCAACAAGTTTGCTAAAGAACACAGAGGTATGTAAGGTTTCAGGGGTATCCTTTGTGTCAGGGTAGTGGATCTATATAACAATTGATATAAATGGGTAAGGCACAACGATAAAAACTTACGGATCGGTGAACGAGGTGGCTGAGTTCATGGATCGAATCCCTGCAGGAGTGGGTGGAGCCGTTCCTCTTCTGAAATGGTTTTTGCCAAAAGGGAGTCGAACAGTGTGTTCACGAAGATGGTCGGGTTTGCTTTATGGTCCCATGAGCCATGATCGTCTGCACAAACATGGTCGGCACATCCGTTGATAGTGAATCTACGACAGCGTAGAACCGCCCCCAATCTGCCCTCGATGCCTGGAGAGTCGGTGGCAATGATCTTGAGGACTGCCTTAAGCCCAGCGAGACTCTCTGCGACCTGAGCGCGCAAGGCAGGGCCAGCAAGGCCGGTAGAGGCATCATCGTAGGTGTAGAGAAAGTTGGTGACTAGCAGGGTGAAAGCGGCTTGAAGTTCCCTGTAGACATCCAGGTTGC
Organism: Tricholoma saponaceum; assembly: GCA_003313625.1. Lineage (NCBI taxonomy): Eukaryota > Fungi > Basidiomycota > Agaricomycetes > Agaricales > Tricholomataceae > Tricholoma > Tricholoma saponaceum. The sequence goes on along the minus strand of QLOJ01002481.1, from coordinate 194 downwards.
AGTAAAGCATGTCGAGGATATGCCTAAAGATAGGAGGCAGAATGGAATGCTGGCCAGTGCGAGGTTGAGTGCCGATGAACTGGATATCTTCAGGCTCAAAGAATGTAAGGACATTGGTGTTCATGAGTTAGGAGTGGGCATAGTAAGACATAGGAGTGGACATGGTAAGACAAGAAGCAAAAAAAGTAGTCATT